>JAOYMZ010004255.1:0-39556 GCA_025802335.1 Pinguicula primuliflora | reverse complement strand
TCAATACACAAATTACATAATAATTAAATCCAATACACAAAATACATAAATTAAATAACTACAATACACAAATTAACTACAATACACAAATTGAATAAATACATAATTGAATTAAAATAAAATTTAAAAAACCTGCTTCGGATCTGGTTGTTTCGGCAAAGGAATTGGTTGGATGTAGGCTGCTTCGAATTTGGTTGGATGTAGCCTGCTTCGGATTTGGTTGGTCGACTTCAGATTTTCTTGGATTTTTCCGGTTCGGAAGCGTCTGCAAGGATGAAGATGTCGTCCCTATTCGGAATTTCCCGGTCGGCTGAAGGATGAAGATGCAGGCTGCAAGAAAGAAGGATGAATATGCAGGCGCAAGCGGGATGAAACTGGACCAGATGAAGGAGGAAGTTGCAGGGGATAAGGAGGAGGAAGTTGCAGGATGACGGAGGAAGGTGACGACGAAGTGTAAAATAGGGATTTTACTCGCTCTGGGAGCTAGTAAATTTTATAAGATTTACTCGCTCCGGGAGCGAGTAATAAAGCCGTGATCATTGAGCAGTCAACTTTACTCGCTCCGGGAGCATGGGGAGCGAGTAAGTTAGTTTCCGGAGCGAGTAAGAGGACAAATTTAAAGTCACAAATTTAAAAAATTTCCGAAGTACGCTGGAGTCTCTAAACTCCCCCGTACGCCTAGGCGCGTAGCCGAGGAGGAGTGGAACTGAGGTCCAGCTTAGTCCACCATTTGCTACCGTCGCTGCTCTGGTGTTGACGGCGCTTAGATCTGGCCGGAAACGCTACTCCGAGAAGGGTTTTTTGGGTTTCGTGTGTGGGAGAGTTTTCCGTACAGTTTTCAAATTTTTAGATAGACTTCAGATTTTTTCTTGCTGACTGTTGAACATAGAATTGATCCAAAATGAAGCTTGATAATTGAAATTGGTGCCATTTCAGCATGTCCTGGGGGCGTGGAGACGGTTAAAGATACAAAGGTACAATTGTCCCCGTTAGGAGAATTAAGATTTACCAGTTTAAATAAGAAATGTGGGAAGAATCTATTACTTTGGGCCTAAGGTTTTAATAGTGACACTCACATTCTTACCAACTTAATCCCACACGCACACCCACAACACGAGACTCAGTTGTCCTTGGACTCAATTTATTCAAAGCCCGTTGACCCGAGTGTTATGGGCCGAGCGGCCGTGACTCGCAGTTAGTTCGGGCCAGCCTAGTTTATATGAAATTTATCATGGTATCAGAGCCAATAATGGTCTAACGACCGAATGGCCTGTGTACACTTCCGCTCTTATTCGGTATGTGGAGTTCAAGTCCGACAGGACTTGCCGAGTCGGGCTTGAGGGGAGTCTTAAAGATATAAAGGGACAATTGTCCCAGTAATACCCACATTCCTACCAACTTAACCCCCACACGCACACCCGCATACCCAGTTGTCCTTGGGCTCAATTTATTCAAAGCCCGTTGACCTGAGTGTAATGCGCCGGGCAGCCGTGTCCCACAGGTAGTTCGGGCCGACCTTCTTCTACTCTTTTATTTAAAATATTGCAGATGGAAAATGAAGTTCCAGATTTGTAGTGAGCCTGCACCCATCCTCTCGATTAGGCGAACATTTTGTTGGTACTTAAAATTCTGAGCAAACAAATCTTGGAAGCTCCAATGAAAGACGTTGGATCCTTCTTCCTTCACTCTTAACAACTGCTGCTAGGCTGTACGCATTTATGTATGTACAGTCAAATGGGGACTGCCGATAGGAGTATTTTTTTTTAGATAACGTACGGAATCCTGGAGGTAGGTAAATCGCCCTACCGCAATAGTGTGGATATGAGGTTACTGTCAGACATTAACTCTAGTCCTGCTGGCGTTAGATTCAACGCTTTAGATATTAGCTCTAGTCTTTTTCGTTGCTTGATCCTTTGCTCAGTGGTTGCTTTCTGTATTTAATCCGGCATTATAATCTTTTGGAACAAATACAAAGATTTTCTTTCTGGATTCGTTGACTTTTTGTTAGCAGAGTTTAGAACAATGCAAAGCTTTTCTTTCTTGATCTCTGATCTTTCTCGGAGTTTGCAATTGTTTTACGTCATGGATACGATTGCTCAGAGTAATCCAGTGTTGTTATCTGCTTCTGTTTCCATTCTTGCTATATCCATTATCTGGTTCGTGTTCAAATTACAAGTAAACAAAGAGAAGAAACAATACCATCCAGTAGGAGGAACTGCCTTGCATATGATGCTTAATTTCCATCGTTTACATGATTATTTAGCTGATCTTGCTCGCAAGCACATGACTTTCAGAATCCTGTATCCGGGAAAATCCTATATCTTCACCTCTGATCCTGCAGTCGTTGAGCACATCCTCAGAACAAACTTCGACAATTATGGGAAGGTAGCTCGAACAAATTGAGAATTTATGGATTCAGACATATGATATATACGTTCCTTTTTAGCAGAGAGCCCGCCTAATGCCTAGGCAGCCTACGCGCCCGCCTAATGCCTAGGCAGCCTACGCGCCCGCTCAGGCACCACGAAGTAGGTGGTTTGGCGGGTTTGGCGACCGCCTGCTCGAACCGAGCTTTTTAGTTATATTTTATGGGTTTAAGAATAGATTGTTGATGGTTATTTGATGGTCGAGGTCTTATTGTAGGGACACGTGCACCATGACATCTTGGAAGATGTTTTTGGAGATGGGATTTTCACAGTTGATGGTGAAAAGTGGCGGCATCAAAGGAAGATGTTAAGCCACGAATTCACCACCAGGAATTTGAGGGAATTCAGCAGTGGAATCTTCAGGACCAATGCATCTAAGATTGCTCATATAATTTCTGCAGCGGTGGCCTCAGATAACACTATAGAAATACAGGTAAGAAAGATTCTAAATTTATCGGTGGAACATTTTACCAGTTCCTTCCTTGCATCAAAATTGATGATCATGGCTGCTGCTGCACGCAGGATTTGTTCATGAAATCTGCATTGGATTCGGTTTTCGAGGTTTTGCTTGGTGTTGATCTAAACAGCATGCATGAAACAAATGAAACAGGCACGCAGTTTCCTAAGGCTTTTGATAGAGCTAGTGAAGTGACACTCTATCGTTACATGGATTTATTATGGCGTGCCAAGAAGTTTTTCAACATTGGTTCAGAAGCTGCACTGAAGAAGTGCATTGAAGTAGTGGATGCATTCGTTTATGATGTTACACGACGCAAAATTCAACAATGTAAAAATCCCAGCAAAGAGCAAGTGGTGAGTTTATGTACCCAATTCATAAAGTATACTTGGAAGTTATTAGTTTATATCAGTGTTCGAGAAAGCATTGGGCGGTTTCTGGCATGTCAGGGCCCGCTTAGCACTTAGACACTCCTAAGTGGGTGCTTAAGTGGCATTCGAGCAAGGCGGAGGGCGCCCGCCTTCTCGAACAGAGGTTGATATTGTTAACATTCATGGTTGTAGGTGAATAAAAGGGATATGCTGTCGAGGTTGATTGAAATGAATGAAACAGATCCCAAGTTTCTCAAGGATATAATACTGAGCATCATAATTGCGGGCAAGGACACCACAGCGAGTGCTCTATCCTGGTTTTTTTACTTGATGTGCAAGCACCCACTTATGCAAGAAAAGATTGTGAAAGAAGTGAAGATGGCAGCAAAACTTGAAGAAAAGCCAAGCATAGATGAGATAATAGAGAGCATAACTGAAGAAGCACTAGACAAAATGGATTTTCTACATGCTGCTCTCACTGAAACACTCAGGCTCTATCCAGCAGTCCCCGTGGTAATAAACGATCCATAGCAACTACAAGATAAGCGATGCTTTTAATGTTTACTCATAGTCTATGTACCAGGATGCAAAGGAGTGTTTTTCGGATGATACCCTCCCTGACGGATTCCATGTGAAGAAAGGATGTTTGGTTGCATACGTGCCTTATACAATGGGCAGAATGAAATCTTTGTGGGGTGAAGATGCAGAGGAATTTCGGCCTGAAAGATGGCTGGATGAAAATGGTGCATTCAAGCAAGAAAGCTCATTTAAATTCACTGCCTTTCAGGTTAGGACATATATCTATAGATAAAATTTCAGTTACCGAACTCTTATGTGCCGAATAAATGATTTATGTACCGATTTTTAATCCTGACCGTCAGGATTTTGATCCGACGGTTACTGATGTGATATGGAATGTTTAATATATTTTTGATCCAACCATCAGATTAAAATCCTGACGATCATGATTAGGAGTCGATACATAACTCATTTATTCGACACCTAATAATCGGCAACTGAAGTTTTCTCTATATCTCTATGCACAAGTAAAAGTTGCAAATCTAACACACGCATAAAATTGGACATGGTGTACACCAATGCAGGCAGGTCCGAGGATATGTCTAGGAAAAGAATTTGCTTACAGGCAAATGAAAATCCCTGCGGCTATTCTGTTGAGCTCCTTCTCATTCAAGATGGCTGATGACAGCAAACAAGTAAGGTATAGAACGATGATTAATCTGCAGATCGATGGGGGTCTACGTCTTCGTGCCAGCAATAGAGTGATGACACTCTAAATCTATTTGTTATTTGCGTGCCTTGGATAATTGTTTGGATGATGGGAAACATCTTCTAATGCAGCTGTAACCGACATCAGAAGCGAACGAGATCACCTTGGCCTAGTGGTGTGAGTGTGTGTGGGTGTGTGAGGTACAGGTTTGAATCTTGGTACGGTTTGAGCTTCCATTATAGGAAAATAAAAATATGCAGCTGTACTGTGTATTTCTAATCCAAAAATGGAATGATATATCTCGGTTATTACATCTGACGTAATGCACTAATAAAATGATATATGTCCAAGTTTATTATGTAGATAGATTAAAACGACACATGAAGATTTGGCTGTTCACTTGTGTGGCCATTTATTCAGCAAGATAAAGTTGGTAAACACTCCACCACATACGCACATATATAACATATACATTATCCTCAGCTGCGGCGGTGGTCTCACCGGCCTGAGCACGACCTGGGAAGTGAGATGGCTGCCGGAGCTGGGCGTTGGATTTCGTCCTCCGGTTCTGTCATGAGCCGATACATCAGACAACCAGAGTTCAGTTGCTTTCGCATCTCCACGCCTAGAGCTTCTTCCAGAAGAGATGAACTCCCAATGGTAACTTCCTTAACAACCACTCGTACTTGGACCCTCCACTGTTTTAGTTTATGAAGGAAAAAACATAGATCAATCTTGTCGAAATGGTTGCTAACACGTGTTTGAGAAATAAATATTAACCAACTTATTTTAATTTAATGTTAGTAACTCGTATCTTTCTTGTAAGTTGGTCGCAACTGCGCACATGAGAACCGATACTAGAGAGCCAACTCTATTTTCTAACATAAAATGTAATGCTTTACAGGTACCAAAGAAGAAAACCAGACCACGCTTGATCACTATCTCATCTTCTGATGGTAGATGGCAGGACAAATGGGATTGTGACTACAGATTTTCTCTACGAGATTTACAGTTAAATGATCTGCTTACGGCTGATGAGGTTCCGGAGGACACGGATGTTTATATTAATCTTCACATTCAAAAGGTACATGTTCTTGGAAACAACTAACATACTGTAATGTATGCTTGAAAATGTACAAAGAAATGACGTGCATTTGAAGTGAATTTAGCTTGCTGGACTTGGAGTATCGGTGGAGGGAAGGATCAGAACAAGCTTTACTAGAAACTGCTGCATTTGTTGCTCCCCTTACTTACGAGAGGTACAAACAATCTGCACACGTTACTCATCCATGCATGAACCCTACCGAGGTAGGTGAACCCAACGACCTACCGCAATAGCCTGCCTACCATGGTAGGAAAGTAAGCCACACTTGGCAAGCCATATGTGACAGACTCATGTCGCTGAGGGGATTTGAACCCATAATCTTTGAGTGCAATTGTCACTCTCCACTAGGTCAACCCGTACTCATCCATGCATCTTAATCTAATTATGTTCTTGTCAAGTCAGATTGATACACCATTGAAGGTTTGGATCCTTCCTTCAACCAGACAATCTAAAGATCCTTCCAAGCAACTCCCTGAGATTGGTGGCGATGATCCTTCTGTAAGATTTGTGGATTCTTAAATCATCTGCTTGTTTTAGTAGAAAGGAAGATGACAGGTGATAGAAAAATATATAATTTTCTAGTTGTTTTTATTCTTTTAGTGTAGATAGTTGAATGTAATCTAACTCTAAAACTGGTACCTAAATTTGATTATGACAATGAAAACACTGGGTTCAATCTATTAGAGTAAAATATCGGATTACAAACAGAAAAATAGACTAGTATATAATGACATGTATTGCTTCACTCTATTGGCTTGATCTTGATTTTGAAGAGTGTAAGCCCACATTCATTATATATTCATTGTTAATTTGCGTAAACAATTTTCTGTTAAAATTATCAAATACCCCAATCCCTTTTGCCTTCCCATGTTTAATGTACAAATTTCATTCTTTATATATGTGGATTTACTGCTTTGAATTACAGGTTATATACGTGAAACCTGGATATGAAGCTGACCTGGATTCTCTTATTCAAGAAACTACTCGTCTAGCCATTTCAGTCTATGTAATGTGAAGCTTCTATTATTTTTCATCTAACATATAACATATTCCTGTAACCTGTTGCACATTTCCCAACAACGTCATAAGCTTGTTTATGAAACCAAACCAAACATACCCAGTAGATCCCGCCCGTACGCTGGGTCTTTATGAGAGATAATGAATTATTCTACTCTCTTCTGTTGATTTAATACCTTGTTTCATTGCTTTGCTACATGGTTTACATTTGTGTTACTCTCACAGTTATAGAACAGTAGCATCTGCACTTAACCAGTTTTTTTTTTGCTGTTGTGATAGCAGGAGACTTGCTCGGAGTCTTGTGAGAGGTCTGAGCCTGAACTGCACCGTAAGTGGATTTGTGGTGGTTTTTAATTTTATTAGTAGATCTAATTCGGAGATGCAGCTGATGTGATGATAATGGTGTTTTTTTTTTCAGATTTTGGAGCAAAAAATACAGCATCCATCAATAAAAGATGGTATAAACTGTTGGAGTTGAAGAATAAAAGCAGGACTTGAGACAACGGGATGTTACTGGATCATATTGTACAGAGTGAAAATATGAAGGGCTCTAATTATTCATGAAGAATGCAGAAAAATAATCAAGCAAAAGCAAATTTGGATTCTACACAAACAAGGATTTTAGTTAAGAAGTACATCATTAATACATTGTTTTCGTGAATTTTTTCCAGAATTTCTTTGACAATATCAGGAAACAACATTTTTCGTCGTCTTTGGAAAATATTTCATCTTTCATTCCACAATCGATTAGATTTTTTTTTATCGACTTCTGACTTCAGTTGCCGACAATAATTGATGAAAAATTGATATATCCACAGTTAAAAAGTTTCCTGTTCCATGAAATCTTATTGTATTTTTTCCCACAATAAAATTGGCGTACACGAGAATATAAATTTTTTATCTTGGACGCAGGGTAATTTTAATATGTACAGTTTTATATGTACGGTAAAAAGTTCAAAAAATTCATATTTCGGTACGGTTCCGACGACTATTTTTAAAACCCTATTAAGGACTACTTAATCCAAGGGGAAAAGATTTAAGAAATTCTCGGTGACGTCGTTATCGGTACCGAACCGGAACATGAAACTTTTGATCTCCTACGCATGATCTTTCCAATGGTGTAATCAATTTTGATGACGGGTGGTGCCAAGTATGTGTTGTATTTTTATATTAAATTTTCTGGTTTGATGCCATATACATCACTTTTACATCTCAATTCTTATGGTGAGGGTGAAATGTGATATGATATCTTTGGTGGTTAAATGTAATAATTTGATTTCGGTTGGTAATAAAAATTTCAATAAAAAGGAAAACAAAAAAGAAATGAAAATGTTTTTTTTTTTTTTGGGTAAATAAGAAATGAAAATGGTTGGTTTGAAGTTAGAGATGACGGTTAGGGCCAGTCGGGCCGGACGACGGGTCGGTTCGGGTCGCAATTGTTAATTCTAGTTGAAGTGGTAAGCGGTTGGAATGCCAGCCTGTCTCCAGGCCAACAACCACCTTTGCACAAACATACGCGAAGTTGTTCATTGTACAGACAAATCTTTGCAATGAGGAATCAAAACAAAGGATTCATGCAATAAGAGTGAAACCCGCGAAATTCCGGCAGTCTTCCCGCCATTTCTCACACCGAGGAAGCCCGCCGGCCTCTAAATTCGGAGACTTCGATCGCGTTTCTGCAAATGTTCCTGACTACTGCGTTGTACGAATGTGGGTGGAGGTACAAGTAATTGGCAATTAGGGTTTCATAACCCGACCGACGGGAAGATATGGCCCGGCAAATGACGACTTCCGCTTTCCACAAGTCTAAAACCCTGAATAACAAATATGTATGAGTTGATAGTATTCTCTCTGGAGTTTCAATTCGTTGCATTTTTATCGTCTAGTTTCGTAATTTTGTTGTCGTAATGGATCATATGGATGATTGCAGATGCTTGGTGATGAAATTGGAAAAGGGGCTTACGGCAGAGTGTACAAGGGCTTGGATTTGGAGAATGGAGATTTTGTTGCAATCAAGCAAGTTTCTCTGGAGAATATTGCTCAGGAGGATCTTAACATAATCATGGTGATCTTTTTTTCTTATGAAGTCATTATCTTTGAACTACTTTTTGAATTAAATTTTTGTTCAGTAAATCCAACGATTAAGAATTATTAACTTAATCAGGTGATATAATTTTATGTGGTTTTAATTTTATGAATATGGACTTATTCATGTTTCTTTTCTTTACAATCATGCTGCATGGATGGTTATCTGTTGATGGTATATGGCAGCAAGAGATCGACCTACTTAAGGTAAACATGGTGCTCCGCATCTGCTGGTGCTACAAAATAATACGAGGATACCTATTAGTATGAATGAGACACCTGCTAGTGTATTAGACATGCCCTTTATCTGCTGTTGCTCTTTGTCCACTAAAGGCATTTTTCCCAACAATATCCATGATCTTGTAACTCTCATTTCATATTCGTCTTCCAAAATCTCATGATCGTTGAGGACTGCATTACAAAACTATCTCTATGATTGGCTGCCGTACCAGTTCATAGCTTCCCTTTCTGCTGCAACTTTGTTGAATCTAGCATGGCCACTATCCTGTTATTTGATATTTCTCCTGTTCATATCTGAATATGTCTTGCAGAATTTGAACCATAAAAATATAGTGAAATATCTCGGCTCCTTGAAGACAAAGTCTCATTTGCACATTATCCTTGAGTAAGTCAAGAGTCTAAATTCAGTGCTATTTGAACTCAACTGCAACCGTGTGGCCATATAACATTGTCATGATATGTAATTATTTAATTTTGAAGGTATGTTGAGAATGGCTCACTTGCAAATATTATCAAGCCAAACAAATTTGGCCCTTTTCCGGAGTCTTTGGTAGCTGTGTATATAGCCCAGGTTTTGGAACTGATCTCATACTCAATCAGTTAATTTCTGTTCACCTCTTTCTTTCCACTTAGTCAAATGCATGTTGTACTTAGGTTTTGGAAGGTCTGGTGTATTTACATGAGCAAGGTGTTATTCATCGAGATATCAAGGGGGCAAATATATTGACAACAAAGGAGGTATACACTATTTTTTGGGGCCATCTTTCCACTTATTTCATTGTTTACTTTCCAGTAATCTACGGTATGCCTCTGGCATTCATTGTAATAGTCAGCATAAAATGTAATAATTGGCATGTCCTTGAGATATATGGTACAGAATAACATTTTAGTTTTGGATTTGAGTTCTTATGTCGTTGTGGCTTATGCTATATCTATTAATGTGACGCACGTGTGTTCTTTTGTTGATTGGTTTTGGTGCAGAAAATTTCAAACTTCTATATGAGGAGTTTGTGGATCTAATTTATACTTTCAGGGTCTTGTCAAACTTGCAGATTTTGGCGTTGCAACAAAACTTAATGAAGCTGACGCCAATACATATTCAGTTGTGGGAACTCCGTACTGGATGGCCCCTGAGGTATATCCTTTCCCCTTTGTTGGTTTTGGGGATTTTTTTCTCAACCTTCGAAACCAGACACGTCGCTTTACTCTTTTGAGTGCTAAAAAAAAATAATAAAGGGTGTGCTTGATGTTATTATTATTTTTATCTTGAACTTAGTTATGCTAGTTGGTTCTCGAAGTATGCAGTCCTGGTGCAGCATATAAGTATAGCAGTAAGGATGATTATCTACTTGTAACTCATTAAATTTTAGTATTTATTTGGCTTGGTAGCAGTCTGGTGTATGCCGGCAGAGTGTCATCATCATGTGTGCAAGCAGAGCCTCTAAAGGAGCATAAATTTTGTAATTCTGATACTATTTCATTAGATGATTTCTATCCATAGGTTTGTAATATGGGCCCTGATGAAAATAGGGATGCTGCCTGAATTATTTTTATGTTATTTCCCCTCTTTGCCAAAAACTACTTAGTCTAGCAGATAAAGTTTTGTGCGCCTATATTCTAACCATTTGATTCTATTTGAAATTCAGATAAATAATGTGCAGTCTTAATTTGTGCATTTCATAGAGTTTCCTATTATAGTGTATCAATTTGTGTTTACCAGTGGTTGCTCTGTCACAAACCAGAGTTAGTTGTTAATTTATACTTAAGCCACTGTAATGTTTAATTGCACTGAATTAAACATCTATTAATTTTTATGGGTTGGTACTTGAGTTTTTTTTTTTAAAGGCCAGTTTTTTTTTTTTTTTATAAAGGCCAGGTACATTAAACTTTGTTGTTTTTCTTTGCCATTTGCAGGTCATTGAAATGTCCGGAGTTTGTGCTGCATCTGACATTTGGAGTGTTGGCTGCACTGTAATTGAACTTCTTACATGTGTTCCACCATACTATGATCTGCAGCCCATGCCTGCCCTCTTTAGGATTGTTCAGGTAGATAGGTTTACGGTTTAATATCCTGTTCGTTTGCATCAGTCTGTTTTAGTGAGATAATGCAACTCCTTTCGATTGGGTAAGGAGAAAGTCAACTACAAAAATATATCTTCTTGTATGAGTCTATTACATATACAATCTGTGCGACTGATGATTATAATTAGGCATGGAATATAAATAACCGCGGTGGCTTTTACACTCACGCTAATCATTAACAAACCTGCTGATTAAAAATGCACACACTCAGAAAAAAAAGACAAATCCATTAAAAAAATTGGGCAATGTGAATGGAACCTATTTGATCTTCTTTGAATCTCTTTATTGCCACTTTTCAGGATGAGCTTCCTCCAATTCCAGATGGCCTTTCCCCAGCCGTTACTGATTTCCTACGCCAGTGCTTTAAAAAGGTTAGCTAGGAAATGGAGTATGATATGTTTGATTTTTTTTCTGTTCTTCTCGTGTTATACGTTTATTCGTTTTTCTTCTTTCTTCCAAATATGACGGTGCTCATTAACTATTATCCAGTCAGATAAAACTAAATGCATATTTTATAGAAAAAAGAAATGTGCTGTGATGTGAGTTTCTGGTTCAGGATTTTTCTTTATCCAAAAAGAAACCAATAAAAGGATCTTGAATATGTGTTGAGGATTTAACTCCTAGATTAACTAAATAAAAACTGAAAAATTGAGAAATTTACAATTCCTTTTTTCTCGGACTTCTTCCTACCTCCTTTTCTCTAAGTTCCTATGAGAAGCAGGGGAACATGGAATCCTCACGGATTTTATTATTCCCTGATTGGTACACTGCATTGAAGATAATAGGAGAGAGCATTCTATGCTGTCCATGTTACTCAACTTTGTAGTATAAGCCAAAGCCTTAAGTACAATTTCGGGGAGAGATCCTTGCTACCGCCTCTTCAAGTTGGGTTCTACAAATCGCTGGATGTATAACTCAATGCTGATGTTAGGTAGAGTAAAATTTTGTTAAAGGAAAAATTACTAGGATCAGCTCTGAAGGAATGAAACATTGGTTATGAATTGTCTCTTTTCCAGCAGAATGTCACAATTAGACTCGCATTTATTCCATTCACAGTAGAGTGCTCATAGTCATTTTATCTTAGTTTTTGAGCATCCATATTTCAAAATGTGAGTATTAACTATTAAGTAGCACCATTTCATCACTTTTTTTAGTCTAAATTTTCAATTATTGAATTAAAAATGGTGCAATGTACCTACATGACTAACTCCTCACCTTTCCGACGGAATGGAACGATTTGAAAATCCTTGGAGAGGTCATTTCACCACTTGGAAACTGAAGATTATCTTAGAGATCTTTTCTACTCTCAGAACGTTTTCATACCTTTCAAGCTGAAAAGAAGAAAAAAATGAATGGTGACTGTGAGTTATGATAAAAAGTTTAATTAGTCAAAGTATGCTACTTGATTTCTTTGTTTCAGAAATTATTTCCCTAAATGCTGTGCTTGATGATGCTATTTTCTTATCATTTTTATTTTACTCAATGCGTAGGAGATAGTTGCTTTCTACACTCCCTTCTTGGTTACAACTATAGGTTGCTGCTTTGTCCAGCACTCGATGATATGTATCCTTCTTGGTTACAACTATAGGTTGCTGCTTTGTCTAGCACTCAATGATAAGTATGAGGTTCCAGTCATTGGGTGGGGCTTGATAGGCTTACACTATAAATGAAAAGTTGCTATTGTCTGATTATACTGGCAGCTAACTGAATTCATAAAAGTTATGCTTCTAACGTACAGTTTTACATTTCAGGATGCTAGGCAGAGACCTGATGCAAAGACATTATTTTCACACTCTTGGATTCAAAACTCTAGACGTGTTCTACAGACTTCACTCCGCCATAGTGGAACATTAAGGTTTATTTTCACTCTGAGTCTGACCTTATCGTTCCTGTTCCATTTTCCTCTCTTGCAAACAGAGATGCACACTGTCATATCTGAGACCATAACCTATCCCTATGCTAATACCCGTTCTGCATTGCTGTTTAGCTAAGACCATGTTGGTCTTCTGTTTATAGTGCTGCAATCAATGCCTTTGGTTTCGTTTTCGTTGGCTTGCTTGTTGGCTGTTACAGCTCCAGAATTTATGGCTTAGGATTTTGTTTGATGGTCGTGCTTAAGTTTCTAATGCATTAGAGCAAGGGAATGTTAATAGACCAATGATTTCCTGATACGATTCTATATATGGCCAAAGATCTCTCAAATCCTTATTGATTTATGTTTATTTAGGTGTTGGTCCTTTAGTATCTTTGTAATTATTTAGAGGTTCTTTTCCTTTGCCGATATAAAGGCGCCATTGTAAGACTTGGAATATTATGGAATGAATATGAGGTTTCTTCCATCCATGGTTTCACTGATTTTCTTCCATTGATTTTCTATAGCTGAGGAAGAATGTTTTCCTTTAATTGTAGGAGCAGTTTTTTCTTCCAACAGATTTTTGGATTAAACGAAAGGGAGAAGAAAACTTAGGAATGAATATTGTATTGTATTTAATTTATAATATTGCTTCTTTATGGAGAGATAATGGTTCATTGACATGGCATAACTTTAGGATTTGGGCCTAGACTATGGGATCTTTGGTTTTAGGATGACTGGAAAAGAATTATTTTTGGGGAATATTATAGTATTTCGGATGAAAGTCTCTGATTGCAGTCTGCATTTCAGTTCAGTGAAGGGAATGATCTTCCTCTCTTATATGCTGCTTTAGAATTTTTTGATAAAGCCAAGTGAACTCATCAACTCGTAGTTTTACAGGAATATTGACGAAGTTGAAGCAAAGGATACTGAATTATGTAGTGGTGAACAGAGATGTAATGCGGAAACCTCATCCAGTGAGAAAGTAAAGTAAATATTATAATATTCTCATTCTCAGTGGCATTTTCTGCCACCGTCACTTGAGTATTTATTTTTTTCGTTGCTTTGATTCAAAAATTGATGGCAGTTCATTTAATTCAGACATTTTCTTAGATGCTTGTCCTGTGTTTCAGGAGTCTAACAAAGAGATTCCTTCCGTTTCTGGGATCAGCAAGCCTTCTGATGTCGATGGTTCTAGTGATGCTAGTGAGAGGATGAATAGCAATAAGGAAGATAGGATTTCAGATGAAGTTCCCACACTTGTAATCCATGAAAAGTCACCTGCAAGCACCAGCCCATTCAGCCTGACTAAGATATCTGAAGCATCAAGTTCTGATTTGATGGATAATAAGGCATCCAACAAAAGTCAGCAGGCAGAATTGCTGATAAATGAGGAACCGGGAACTGCTGATTTTGCAGACAGAAATGTTTTGGGTAGAAAATTTGAAAGAAGAGGAATTCCCTCTAGTATTGATCATGAGAAATCTAATGTTGGCCAGAAGAGTAAGGAGAGCCCATGGAAGGTAATTTACCTATTCAGTTCATATATTTTCGACGAAAAATATGTTTGTTTATTGGGAGTTTTTCCTCTCTAGTATTTACATGTCAATAAATTTTTGTTTTTGTTTGGATTCTGATGCATAATCATTGAGGAATCCTGATGCTATAATTATTTAAACGAACATTAAGACACGATTGAAGGTAGGTGCATCAGTAAGATTCCAATATGAACTAAACCCATATTAAGGTTTTCTTCCGTCCGTGCAATTCAGAAGTTTTATTATTTTATGATTTGATCTTGTCATTTATTTAATGAAGTTGTGCTGCAAAACACCCTCTAAATGTTACTCATCAACTCCCTCAGACATTATCTATTCCAGAATTCTAGATAAACTATGAAATGTGTGGCCAGCAGCTCTCACTCTTTCGATCCACCAGCAGTTCACTATTGTAGGTGCATAATGAATGATCGGGGAGAAGTTGCACTTTGTCCTACAGGAGGCATTCAGATTGAAGCCAATTGCGTTCCTGTTATAATTTGTGGTTCTTAATATGCACATTATCTTTTTAACAATATATAATTTAATACTTAATCAAGTTTCTGAAAGCATGATCTATTTATTTTCGAGCAATCAGGCAGCATTTTACTCTGGAGATATTTTTTCCTTGCCTTCGCTTGATAACAAATTGAATTGGGTTATCGGAAGATTTAGAACATGCTAATGTATGCTTACCAAAATCCATTCATAGACTATTTACTGTCATGCTCCACATTGTGTTCAAATTTTAAATACACAATTTATAATAGGAAAGATTGTATCCCTGTTAGAACAGTTTGAATATACCGAACTATGAAATTCATGTATCTCATGTTGTGAGCAATATAACTATCGGAAAACCTATATATCTTTCTTCCATCTAATAGTTTATACCATTATTCGTTCTTGATAAAAATCACTGAATTCATTGAGATGCTAAAGTTTATTTCATTCGTTTTGATTTGAGTATTTTTCTTATTTGGTTTTTATGTCCTATACCTTTATGCCAATCCGAGATTGACAATTTTTTTGTTGCACGTGCTGCAGTCTGTGAAGGCATCAACCACTTCGAATGTGAATGAACTTAGTAGATTCAGTGACCCCCCTGGTGATGCTTCTTTGGACGATTTATTTCATCCCTTGGAAAACCATGAGGATCGGGTAGCTGAAGCTTCTAGTTCTGCATCCTCATCACTTGTGGCTCACGGAAATGCTTTCTCTGATAATGTGAAGAATGATTTGGCGACAAAGTTAAGGGCTACAATTGCGGCAAAGCAAATGGGGAATGAATCAACACAAACAAATGGGGGGGATTTACTTCGTCTAATGATGGGTGTATTAAAGGAAGATGTAATTGATATTGATGCTCTCGTAAGACTTCACATAATTGTTATCTAGTTTCCTGAATAGATTTCCCTGTTTTCTTTGATGGCCTTCTATTCAACAGGGATTTGAGGATAAATTGCCCGCAGAAAATCTCTTTCACCTTCAGGTACCTGTAAGCATATGTCTGGTTCATTTATTTTATTTTTATACCTTTAGTACCTGATTGCCAGCAAAAAAGTAAAATATATACATATTCAAACTATCAGTTGTGGTAGTTAGTTCTCTAGATTTTATAGAATAATGATTCCTGGTTTAAAACTTTTCCTCGGAATGGTTTTTTGGGTATAAACAATATTCTGCACCCCAAATGATTTTTAAGTGAGAGTAGTTATCCCCTGTCTAATAAGAAAATGCTTCCTGGCTGCTGCTGGTGCTCCATGTATGGTTGTCATTCCACTCATTCTTTAATTTTTTTCTGGCATCCGCGGTATGAGACATTTGACCTAGAAAAAATATTTTAGTGATTACTTATGAGCATATGAAAGTGTTATCTCTTTCCAAAAAAATATGGAAGTGTTATCTCGTTTTGTGGTTTCTGTTCGTATACATGTGCTCCGATTTTCTTGCTTGAGCTGCAGCATCATATATTCGTGTGTTTATATGTTCATTCGAATTGTGACTGTAGCTTTTGAGCATTATAAAATTTAGATCAACCTGCTAAATTACTATGTTTCCCGTGCCGTAGGCTGTCGAATTTGGTAAACTAGTATCATTGCTGCGGCCAGATGAGCCAGAAGATGTGATTGTATCTTCTTGTCAGAAGTTGACTACTTTCTTTCATCACCGACCGGAACAGAAGATTATGTTTATTACTCAGCATGGTTTTCTTCCTCTGATGGAACTACTTGAGGTTCCTAAACCACGTGTATGCATTTTCACGATGACCAATGAACTGCTTTTTTCCTTTATATTTATTATTTTTCCCAAAGTTTCTCATGGATTTAACTTTCTTCCAATAATCAGGTCATATGCTCCGTACTCCAAGTTCTGAACGAAATAATCAAAGATAACTCTGATTTTCAGGAGAATGCCTGTCTAGTTGGTCTCGTAAGTTTCCATAAATCTGGGGACATTCCTCTCTACTAGCTTGGTTTCAGATCTTGAATACCAGTTAATTGTTGTGCAGATTCAATAAGCAATTCCCTAGTAGTATTTTTCTTCTTCTTCAACATTTAATGGAAATAAATCCATGGAAACTTGTCTAGAATGATGGACCTCTAATAGGACATTTTTGTTTCTTGTGTTTCAACTTTCAATAGATATCTTTGCTTGATGCTAACCCGTTAAGTTTCCAGACTAAAAACAAATTATTTGATTTCCTTGTTGAATCTGCTATTTTACAGTGGTTTTATTATGCCGTACTTCATTAATATTGTAGCCATTTTATTGAATATTTTAAAATGAATTCACTCACTTCTACATTATGCTATTTTTATTCCATGGAGGCTTTTTATTTATTTTTTATATTATTTTTCTATTTTTATAATTTGTCGTAGTAGCACCCTTAATAACTTTTTTCCTCAAATGTGTGAAATCACTTATTATTCGGTCAAAACTGCAAATCTAGTAAAAAACAATAATATAACAATGATATATTCTAATTTCATGGACTCGAATGCAGGTATTAAATTATTTTCCTATTGGCAGATTTAATACCAAGTTACAGTTTAATTATCTTTGAATATTTCCTTGATTGTTTCTGGTTTATATGACTGGACAAGCAATAATGTGACCGTTTAGAATTTCTTCGTGTTATTTTTACTATATGCAAAACACTTGCAAAGTATTCAAGTATATTCTGGTCTATTTGCTAAATTAGTCAATTTGGCTAGATCTAGAAACTTTTGTATTCTGGCTCACTCCAGCTTTTCTACAACAATAATATGTAATAGGATTACAAATTTTGTGCTTGTGGACCTTGCTATATATATTTTGTAGAAGTATTGGAGGACACTTCTTCTAGAAACATATATATTTTTTTTCTAGAAACATATAGGAAGTGCATTATCTTCATCAAATTTGGCATTTAAACTTTCATGTAAAGATAGTGGCTGTGGAGTTTGCTCCCAACAAAGGAGTTAGTTTAGAACGGAGTTCCGAATAGAGTTTCCAAGATTTTTTACAATTTATATTCTCTACAAGTAAAGATCATTGAACTTGATTCAGTCTATGCCTACTGGAGTATTTCTTAAGGAGTTGCCATAACTCGTTATTTTGATCTTATAGACATGTCAAAATTGATTGTTGAATAATATTTACTGAATGATTGATACTTCTGTGGGAAAAAAAATAGTGACTGTGGGATCCAAAAGCATTGCCTTCTGCAAGCCCACTTTGAATCTACTAGAGAGTTGGTGATTTGAAAGTGCTGGAACCAGGCCAATAGAAATAAAAAATCACGCTAAAAATATCATGACCACAGTAGTTTTTTTCCCACGTGCAAGGTTTGATAAATGTTAAGCCATAATTGAAGATACAGTCAATTACATATTCAATAGTCAACCGATTACTTGCTTAACATTAGAAATTCAGTATCAGATGGAAGACCGGAGGGGTAGGGTATCTTTATTTTCAGCTGATCTCGTAACTGTTCAAATTAAAAGAGCTTTAATTTGAAAGTTCTGCTTGTGTTTAATTGTCTGCACCTGGAAAGTGATGCGTCAGTATGAAATCACATTTTCATTAGTAAATTGCAAGCTCTCAGGTTTGTTTTGTCGATTATTGTGAACTTCACTTATTTACCAGATTCCACTGGTAATGAGCTTTGCTGGGCATGACCGTCCACGAGAGATTCGCATGGAAGCAGCTTATTTTATACAGCAACTCTGCCAATCAAGGTTGAACTGTTGACGCAGGCATATTTCTACATACGTAAATCTTTTTACTTCTACATAAAAATTAAAGTATTTATTTCTTCCAGCTCCCTGACATTGCAAATGTTCATCGCTTGTCGTGGGATACCCGTCCTGGTGGGATTTCTAGAGGCTGACTATGCAAAATATAGGTTAGTAGTTCCCGATCATGTGCTCAATTAGGTCATGTAGTTCTTATGTACCCTATTTGTGCAAGCTTTTTTTATAGGTTCCATTCTGAAGCTCATAGTCCATTGTTCTAAGATTCATCCATGTTATCTGAGCCAGATGCTTTATAGACTGCATGAATTGAAGAAGCTCCCTGAATTTATAACATTTTAGCGTTCATGGAGTCGATTCTGCCATACCAGGACTCGACCTGCCTAGTTCTATCCGGATATGGGACCCCAAGTCCCTCGTCCTCCATTGGAGAACCTGCACAGACCCACATTCCTGTTTGGTCAATCCATTATATGATATATTGGCTTGAGCTCTTTTTTTCCTTGAATACTATAAATATATTTATAAGTTACACTAGTATATGAATTCAAAAACTTTTTATCTAGAATATAATATGAAAATCAATTTTCTGGTTAAATATGAGAACATTATCAAATTCGTTCTCGGTTTCATTTTCATCTTCTTCCTCAATGATGTAGGACAGACTCTTAAACCACCATATTTTGAAGTCCTACTTTATGGTATCGTAAATGATTTTTTTTTTGCGTGTCTCACCACATTTCCGAGCCAAGGACCACCATCTCAAATAGTTGGATGAAATTTTATTTTACTAAAGCTGTTGGTGTTTGGTTCTCGGTTTGGATTGAACCATACAATCCCAATTCTCTCCATGGACCCAAAACTTCCCAGTTCCTTTACCTGCACTGTGTAGCTTACAGGTCTACTGTTTACATGGACCAATTACAACTTAGAAGTTAAATCACGATTAGCTTTTTTTTGCTTTCAATAATCTTGCTCACTTTCCATATCAACCTAGTACCTATTACAATAGTCAGAAGAATGGGTTCTTAAATGGACAAGCTTTTGGATCAGGGTATATTTTCTAGGGATTGCTTTCTTTTACTTGTCCTTCATACAATCAGGGTTTACGTTCTCCAGAAATTGAGGGAGATTATTATGGCCCTGGAAAGCATGGAGTGTGGTTCTTTTACTGACCTGTTACTTTAATATAGTTGCAAGTTTAGTTTCTTGTTGTTTTTCATCCTTGCTTATATGTAAACGTGATTGTGATACGAAAAGATCTTCGAGAACCTAACTGTAGGCTTATTGTTCACTCTTACACACGACATGACCCTCCAGATTCATTGAACTAAGATGTGTGTCAATGTTTTTGATTTCTTTATAAAGAATGGAGATATCTAAACACAGAAAAATTTTATTGCTTAATTAGCATGTTTTATTCTGTACGCTAGCTTTCGTGATTTGCTTTTCTTATAGAAGATTTGCATAATCATATGACAATCATCTGCTGGATGATGAAATTTGATGTTCATGTTGCATTGCTCATACTTGTGCAAGTTTGATTGCTCTGATAGTTTCATGACTAGTAGCTTGTTGCAGTTGTCAGCTACATTATATATCCCTGTTCATTGCGTGAGTTCCTAATCTGGACTTCGTCAATGCAATGAATTTGTTCGCTAAATGATTTAGACGTGATTACAATTCTTTTTCTAAGAATCTGTTTAAACCATCATAATAGCATGTACGCCTTAGAACCTTTCAATATTTTGTTGTATCCATTTGGATTAGCAATTGGCCAACATTAGACCGTCAATTCCTTGTGCTCATGCTGTTGGTTTTGAATCATCAGTGCCACATTTTGCCAGCGTATTCAAATCACATTTCCGGTAAATGGTAATATTAAACACCGTTGTGTTTGGAGTGAGTTAAGTAACTCCATGATTCACTTTTATCTTTTATACCATGATATTCAATAGCTGCAGGCTGTGTTCACTTCGTATTCTCCGTGCCTTATTTTCCTTCAAATCCTGCTGTATTACCTATGGATTTAGATATCCATCAGTACACTCTTTTCTGAGAAAAATGCTTGCATGCAAATTTTGAGAATTTTGAAGTTTCATATAATCTCCAAATGCCGACTCTGCAAAAATTCGAAATGGTATCTTTGTCGAGTCATATCCTAACTAAATATTGTACTGTTTCTTATTCATCTGGTATATATGTATATGTGTAAGTGTATATACTTGTCTCGATTCGAATCTTCATCCAGATCACAATAATACTACTTCCTTAGTTTTATACAGCATGAATTTAGATGAATGATCTCTGCCTTTATTGAAATATCTGTGATCACTAGTATGACATATCTAATTGAAAGTAAAGTTGATTCACTAACTAATCCCTCACGGCTTTGAATTTCAGAGAAATGGTTCATATGGCGATCGATGGAGCATGGCAGGTCTTCAAGCTTCAGAAATCTACCTCTAGAAATGATTTTTTCCGCCTAGCCGCAAAGTCTGGGATATTACTGAGACTTATTAATACTCTTTATAGTTTGAACCAAGCTGCACGCATAGCTTTGATAGCCTCAAGTGGAGTTCCGCCAGATAGTTTAGTTCCAAGGTCCGGTCCTCTTGAACCAAGCAGTCCTTCATTTGCACAGATGGATTCGTCCATTTATGGCAGTGACCAGTCAGATCATTTTAAAGTTAAACAAGCAGAGCAGATACTGCAATCTGGACAGCCAGAACCTTCAAGGACATCACTATCAAGTTTGCATGAGCCAAGGTTTAATCATTCAGATGTTGACAGGCCTCAAACAAGTATTGCTACAGCATCTGTGCATGCCGGTAGCCAGCAAGATAATGTGCGACCCCTTCTCAGTTTATTGGATAAAGAGCCTCCATCACGCCATGTATCTGGTCAGCTTGAGTATGTACGGCATCTTACTGGCATGGAGAAGCATGAAAGCATTTTGCCTCTTTTGCATGCATCTACTGATAAGAAAACAAATGGGCTTGACTTTTTAATTGCAGAATTTGCAGGTAATGTTAATTTTCCATTAAGCAATTTAATTATGTTGAGAGATTCGCTGTCTGTATATACTTTTAAATGTGGAGTTATACCCTAAATAATTTGCACTTGAGTATTACGTAACGACATAGTCATTAAGCTTTGATTCTTGTGTGGTGGAATGGATGTATGATAGCATATTTCTCCTGATGTCCTGACCAGAAAATTGACCTTTAATATAACTTGGTAACCAGCTACCGATATTGTAGCTCTTATCTGTTTGTTATTTCTTCACAGAGGCTTCGGGGCGAGGAAGGGAGAATTTTAATGCTGACACATTGACCAAAAGTTCCCCTAAAGCAGCTAATAAGAAGTTCGGGTCTCTGGCAAACAATGGTGGTACAAGTGGGACATCTGGGCTCGCATCCCAAAGAGTATCTGGTGTGCTATCTGGATCGGGAGTTTTAAATGCTAGACCAGGGAGCGCAACATCATCTGGTTTTCTAACCCATATGGTATCACCATGGAATGTTGATATTGCTCAGCAATATCTGGAAAAGGTGGCTGACCTCCTGCTTGAGTTTGCGGCCACAGATACCGCTGTAAAATCTTACATGTGCAACCAGAGTTTGCTTACTCGTCTTTTTCAGATGTTCAATAAGACGGATCCCCAAATTCTTTTAAAGGTACACAGTTACCATGTATTTACCATCCTGATTATCTTATATTAGTGTCTAACTCTGTATAATATTTTCTATCAGCTATTGAAGTGTATAAATCATCTATCAACCGACCCACATTGTTTAGAGCATCTTCAGCGTGCAGACGCAATCAAATATTTGATCCCAAACCTTGATATAGCAGAAGGTGCTCTCTTCTCTCAGATCCATCATGAGGTGAGAAATTGAATCTTGTATATTATTATGTTATGACCCGAGGATTTCAAGTAGGACGTAGCTAGGATAGAAGTAATCTCGCGGGGAGATTGCACCCTTGCACTCGATTGGAGGAGCACAACACTCACACAACACAACTATCTCAACTATCTATGAGATCCAAAATATTTCATTCATAGATAGATCTATTTTACAAGAATGAAGCACCTTAAATAGTACCAACAAGCTGAATACGAAACATAACAATAAATGCAAGAAATAAATATAAGGTCTTGATGATTTGAATTCATTTGGTCCACTTCTTTCAACTCTAAAGGCCAAGTACTTTGAATCCATCGATCTTCCTTCAACCAAGAACTAAATGCATTGTATCTTTGACCTCATTACTTGTGGGCATAACATCTCCTCCGCCATAAAAAATACGCTTGACCTCAAGCGTATGCATGTGAAGTGGTTCTTCTTCCTTTAAGATACAAGCAACGTGAGCCACTATGCTTGGTTTGTGAAGTGCAGGCTGCCGTTCTATAGTTCTTGACATAGCATCTGGATATGCTTCACAGAACTGAACTCCAACATGGGGATGACTTCTTTCCGGCCCACCTGTCGCGGGGTTTGTTCCCCACTTTTTGGCTGGTACGGTACTGGTCCCTGTCTTGCTTTTGACAGGGGCTGCCAATGTGAGCTTTTGGAGACCGGGACTGAGTAGGGGTAGACCGGCGATGACTGGTTTGACCGAGGCTGCTGGGGGAGGTCGGAGATCTGCTGTGACACCTCAGAATTTGGTGGCGGAGCCGCAACTTTTTCAACGGGCATGGATGATAACGCGGAAGCCGACTTTTTTTACCATCTCCGTTATTTTGGTGAAGTCCAAATGGATATGTTTCAACTCTTCTTGTATATGATATAATTGTGTCAACATTCGATCTTCGAACGGTCGTGGAGCGAGTGATTGACAATTTTTGGTGATGTGGTTCCCGGCGGTATGGTGTTTGATAGTATGGATCGACATATGGATAATGAATAAATGATTCGGGTGGTTGCGGCATATGATAGGAGTAGTGATGATAATCAATACCAGAAGGATATCGTGATGGCGAGATGGTGGTTGTAGGCACGTGCGGATAGTAGTATGGCGACATGACTTTCTACTCGATTGCTCTGATACCAAATGTTATGACCCGAGGATCTCGAGTAGAACGTAGCTAGGATAGAAGTAATCTCACGGGGGATTGCATCCTTGCACTCGATTAGAGGACCATAACACTCACACAGCTATCTCAACTATGAGATCTAAAATAGATACAAGAATGAAGCACCTTAAATAGTCCCAACAAGCTGAATACGAAACATAACATTAAATGCAAGAAATAAATATATGATCTTGATGCTTTGAATTCATTTGGTCCACTTCCTTCAACACTAAAAGCCAAGTACTTTGAATCCATTGATCTTCCTTCAACCAAGAACTTGATGCATTGTATCTTTGACCTCATTACTTGTGGTCATAACATATTACTTCTCCCCATTCCAGGAACTAGAATTACCATGCTGGGCATCTGTTTTAACATCGGTATAAATGGCTAGATCATAATGGAAGCGGATTATGGATGATAGAATTATGGCAGGCTGTTAGACCAGTTTCTGTCTTTTCCTTTTTGTATGATGTTCTCTCTTATGGTTGATATGCATTGATGCTGGCGGTAAAGCTTTTTTATGGGTTAGGTCCCGATTCCAAAAAATAATAATAATAATTCTAGGTTTGGTTTGTTGTTATGTTTCGACTACTTATTGTTGGTGATTGCATCTTCTATATACTTGTGGATTGCCACCATGTGTTGAATGGTAATTGATTGAATTTATTTTGTGATAGAGTGGGTATCATTTTATCTTGGTGGACCATGAGCTTCTGTTGCATTTTTATTTGTGTTTTCCATTTGGACATTTCTTTCTAGCCTATCCAAAAAAATGTATTGGCCTTTGTTTTAATAAATAATTTTTGCTTTAGTTTCTTGTTGCTTTCCCATTTGTCTATAAAGGGACATTTGCATGCTTCATAAATTTCTGCTTCATTTTCGAATATATTGGACATCTTTCCTCTAATTAAAAGAAAATGATGTGTGAGTACGGTATTTGCCTGAAGAGATCCAATTCATTGGAACTTTGTTATATTTCAACCCTTTGGGTTCTTGTGCATTTACTTGAAATGACTATACCCACCAATTATTGGACGCTGTCTAATCAGTTTCCTTAATTGAAGGTCCTTAATACACTCTTCAACCTTTGTAAAATTAACAAGAGAAGACAGGAACAAGCTGCGGAAAATGGGATCATTCCCCACTTGATGCATTTCATAATGTCAGATTCTCCTCTGAAGCAATATGCATTACCTCTCTTATGTGATATGGCACATGCATCACGGAACTCAAGAGAGCTATTACGAGCTCATGGAGGGTTGGATGTATACCTGAACCTTCTTGGAGATGACCTCTGGTCAGTGACTGCATTAGATTCAATTGCAGTATGCTTGGCACATGACAGCGAGAACAAGAAAGTTGAACAAGCTTTGCTAAAAAAGGAGGCTATAGAGAAACTGGTCAAATTTTTTGAGTGTTGTCCTGAGCAGCACTTTTTGCACATACTGGAACCATTCTTGAAGATTATAACGTATGCATTATTCTGCTCTGGGCTTCTGTTTTTGTCGTGCCTACATATCTATACACGCTTGGATTCTCTCATACGTGTGATTTAATTACCAAATAAATATTCTTGTGCCTGTATTGGTTAGCTTCTGCAAACCATCATGGAATTGATCATTCTTCTATTTACCTTATTGGATTGACTGTGGCCTAGTTTCTAAGTTTTAGTGGTTTACCTTCATAAAGATCATTGCAAAAGATTGAGAATTGATAGTATGATAAAAATAGATTTTTTTATGTTGGTAGGCTACCTTTGGGTTTGTAAATAGCATGAATAGGCCAACGGGGTGTGTATATAGCCGAAGACCATTATTCATAAATAAAGGTCATTGTTTTTACTTGTGAAAAAATGAACTGATTATGGGCTTAGAAATATGTATCACCTTAAGAAAGTTGTTCGTGATATACAAACAATTCCTTCCGGAAATGGCTAAAATTTTCCTGGCAGGGGAAAGGAATATGTTACCGACTATTTGCACCTCCTTTTGCATTTCTAGTTATGCTCTATGTTGTCAATGTGCATAATGAATACCTGTCTCCACTTTTTGTTTCCGTATTAGTAGTATCTTATATTCATTTTTACCTATCTGAAAAACATATTCATTTTTGTGATGCAGGAAATCATCTAGAATAAACACTACTCTGGCAGTTAATGGTTTGACCCCGCTGCTCATCTCTAGACTTGATCATCCAGATGCTATAGCTCGCCTAAATTTACTTAAATTAATAAAGGTTAGTAATAATTTCTTGTTATGCCTCATCCGCCACATGCTGCATGCTTTAAAATTTAAATTCTAGTAAAAAAATTCTGAGTTCCTGATTCATAATATCCCATCTTTATTCGATCGGCTAGGATAGAGGATTGGAAGTGCGACTATAAGGGCGACTATAAGGCCGATACTGAGAAATTTTATAGCTCACTAGTAGTACTAGACCCCTCCCATGTATCGCACAACATGAATATGCCATCTTTGAATGCCAGGTTTAATTTTCGATGGGGGTAATAAGTAGTCTTGATATAATGGTCATTGTGTGTTCTATGTATACTATTTGTAAAGTTGATGGAGTGGGGAGTCCATGTGAGGAAAACATGGTATGTGTTCTATTTGATTGGAAAACGTAGGCCCTTTCACTCTATGCTAGATGGCGGTTGTGTAGGCGCTGGTTGTCGCCTTACCTAAATGCTGTCCAAGTGTTTGCTTGCCATCTAGGTACTGGGCGACCTCTGACCACTGCGCGGCCCCTAACGGTACAAGAACTACCAACGCCTTCTAGAACACGGAGTATCGGTTATCTCATACAATATTATTCATATTAGGGTTCCTTCTCTATTCATATCATATTATTTTCCAACGGTAGATTCCTAATTTGTGCAAGACACTAATTAGTAATAAAATTCTCTTATTTTAGTCGTACGCCTTGTACGTTAAGGCAGTACATCCCTTGAAAGGGCTGCCACTACTTCATTTTAAACTTTACTCTTTTTGTTTGAATCCAGATAGATCTTTACCTGCTGTTAGAAGACTCAGATGCTTCTCTGCTCTTACTGTTAAGTTGTGTAACCTTGGTTCAAAAAAGCGTGTGAACAGTTTGCTGCTCTCTGTGACACGTGTTTAGTTCCGTAACCTTAGTTGAAAAAACTTGTGACTTTCTACTTCTACAGTCGGGTGGGATGGGATGTTGACTTGGCCTATTTCCTCCGGAAAATTGATTTTAGGTAGTTAAGCTTCTCATCCCATATTCACCTAGCCTCCATCAATGAGTTATTCCTCATTTTATTCACGTAAAATGTAAATAAAATGATCAAAGCAGTGAAAGAGGGAATATGGACTGGTTGTGTTCTAGTCAGTAGTGTTCGAGAAAGCGTTGGGCCGACCCTGGGCGGCCTAGTCGCCCGCCTAAGCAGGATTTTAAGCTGCCTAAGCGGTAATTCGGGTAAGGCGGAGAGCAATATACTAGCCTAAGGCGCCGCCTAAGCGGTCTAGGCGACCTACTTGTCGAACAGAGGTTCCAGTTCTGTTTGTGCTGATAACTTTCCAAAAGTAAAGATATGTTGTGCTTTCCTAATACATACTACTCTATGTATTAGATTTTTTTTCAGCTTTAGCCCTTCACCTGCCAAAATAGGTTTTCCATTTTACTTTTCTTTCTATGAGCTTCGAGCTCAATTTTTCGGACTAATGTTTCTGCGAGTCACTCGATCAAGAAATTATAAACTTCGCCTACGCAAAGAGCTGAAATACACCATGTGAAAGAGTTCAGCTTTTTATGGGTTTGTTTTGGTGATGGTTTACTTTTCAGGCTGTCTATGAGCATCACCCCCGTCCAAAGCAACTGATTGTGGAGAATGATCTTCCTCAAAAGCTACAAAACTTGATTGAGGAGAGAAGAGACGGGCAAAGTTCTGGAGGACAGGTTCTTGTGAAACAAATGGCGACTTCACTCCTCAAGGCACTTCATATCAACACAGTCTTGTAGAAATATGGTGGATCATTCGGGCTTCCGACCTAATGGTATGTCTACTAAATTGTGAATGTTGTAATATTTCATGTGTAAGATGGGCGTTACTCTGGGTTGATACTTTGGCATACCATGTTTGTCAAAAATCTATTTTGGTTCTTGAAATTTGTAGAATTGAGCATGAAGTTATCTACGCCATTATATTATACATGAATTTGTGAGAAGTGGAAGCCGTAGAATGAAGCACATACAGTCTACAGAAGATGCTTGAAACAGAAAAAGGAAACCAAGATGAGAGTAACTTCTGGGAATCCAGGTTTTACTTAATAGAAGGCATAGACATGTACAAGCACATTTATACATGATCTGAAACGACTTGAAACATTATATCTCAGATTCTCAGCTATAGGCTCGGCTTCTATTCATTTTAATCCAAGCTCCATGCTACCACGCTATTTTTGATTGGAACTTCCTTGGCAGTGGGTCCAATATTTCCCACTGTATGCTTCTTTCCCTAGCCGGCTTACAATGCCATACACAACCTCTGTTTGAGAAGGCGTTCGCCTAGACCACCTAGGAGCTGGGCAACCTTTGACCGCTCAGGATCCGTCCAATACTTTTTCGAACATTGTATACAACCATTTCAACATCGTCGAGTTCTTCATCAGTGAATTTGATATTGCAGGAGTAGCCTTTCAGCTCCTTTTGTCCAATGTCATTCCTGTCGAGATCTATTTACTGTGGTTTGAAGGATTTGACAATTTCCAACAACAGATTGACCAAATTTGAAGAAAGGGATAATATGATGATACAATGTTTCCAGCTGCGTCCATTCTCCATCTATCAAAATTTAAAGTTCCCATTACATATAACATTTGTTGCAAAAACAAAAAAATGTTAGAATTCTTTCCTGCATCGGTTACGGAAGTGGGTAGAGAGAGGTTTAAATAAGGATATAGTGGGATACTCATCACCTTGATGTCAGGGTTTTGACGAGGATATCTACATTCTTATCAAATTCACTTCCACACGTGCATCCACATACATGAGACACGAAACTAATGTATTACGATCGGGTTCACTTCTTCTTCACGAGCTCGAGACCCCGGATGTTGGGTCAACCAGTTTCTTGCCCCTTTTTTTTTCTTGACATAAAGCTCACCAAAGATATAAATCCACGGAGTAACTAAAATGTTGGCTTCCAATTGATGGCAGACATGTAATAGATTCTCAGTCAAGATTCTGTTATTAAATAAGAAGATTGTGAATTAAATATAATGCAAGGAATAAGACAACCAGAACATAGACCATCAATATCAACAGGGGTAAAATCTCAAGGGAAGAAAAAAAGAACCCACACTGAACGTGCCTCATCATGGCATATACTACTAATAAGTATGAGTGACATAATGTTATGAAGATCTCCGCAACCATGGAAGAAGTTTCCTCCCTTTTTATCTATACATATCACATCAATTCACTTTTTTCTCTCCTATCTATCCTCAATATTTTCTCTCCTATCTTTCCACAATATTCCACAACCATACAAGAAAATTTTCATCCCTATAATTTTATTATTATTATTTTATAATTTATTTTATCATATTTTTTGTTAAATATTAATTAAATAATAAATACTTATAAAATGAAGAATATATTTTGTCTGATTTAAAAAAATATATATTTATTAAATTACGATAAAAGCATTTATTAATATAAACGAGCGCTTATTTTAGGCCAAATTTGCTCCAAATATTTTTAATTAGTCTCCCTGCAATTGCGTAGCCTTAACTTTATCCATGCTCTCATCCTACTCAAATACGCTAGCAAGCTTCGATCTTGATTAAAATCTATATCTTATCTATATTATCTAAAACACATGTGTACAAAATCTAAAATATATATTTTTATTTTTATAATATTAGGGAGATATATCTTATTATTTTAATATATATATATTAAAATAGTAAGACATTATATTATTATATATATTAGTATTAATTTATATATAAATATTTTTAATATTATATTATTATTATTTTTTTATTATGGGGAGGAAAGTGGGCACCTTCCTCCATTCCTTTTTCATGGACAACACAATGGGGTTGTCCATGGAAAAGGAAAATTTCCTCCCAAAAAGTGAACCTTGCTACCGGTTGGGCACTTGATGGGGGAGGAAAGTTGCTTATGGATGTGGAAAGCAATTTTTCGTTTACTGAATTTAACACATACAAATCACGTATTGTGCCTTCAGCCATGTGTTATAACCTAACATACCTACAATATTAAGATTCTTACATGATAAGAATATTTTTTTAAATTAAAATCTGTTAGGGGTGAGTTACATATTAATGATGAAATAGGCTTTTGTATGACTAATAATGTTCTTTCAAACCTATGCGCTAGAGATCTAGATTGTTTGCACCTAAAAAGTCTTGCAAATATACAAATAATATCATATTTCTAGAGTTGACAGAAATAACTAATTGGAATACACACAAAATAAAGTGTGTCCAATTGGTAACCTGCAAAACATGATAGAGATTTTACAAATGATACATCACACCAAAAATAGTCACAAAAAACACATCAAATTCAGCAATTTGATGAGCCCTCTAAAAGTGTTGGCCACAGCATGTGTGGATAAGATGTATTTGGTATATTTTTTGTACTAATTTTTTGGTGCATCATATCAGTTCTCGAAATTTACTACATGTTTCTTGTATTGAGGTTTTTAATTGAAATACACACAAAATACACGCAAATTTAATTTTCTAGTCTCCATTTTTAGTATATCAAATGCAATTATAGGAAAAAAAATGTATCCCCTTAGATTCCGTTTACTGCAGATTTAAGTTTTCCATTTTGATTCTGATTTGGAGCGTTACCGATATCAAAATCAAATGTAGCAAATAACTTGTCACGTTTGATGTTGATTGAGCTAGTTATGATTTTTGGTATTTACTTCAACACAGATTCAGTTTGATTGAACATTTAAATGATTGTGCAATGACTAAACTGCCCCTAGTTTCGTATCAACTTCAATTCCTTATCAACCAGAGTAAACAATAAAACGAATAAAGATGGATGAACAAAAACACAACAACACGAAGCCACCTGGATGAACATTAAACAAAGAAACCGAATGAAATAAACTGTCCACAACCTGGAGATTATACCTCGTCTAAAAGGGCAACCAAAAGTTCACAAAACAACTAAACCAGATCACATGTTCATAGCATAACTTAGACCACAGTTCAAAACATAACAAGTTAACAGAAAGCTCCTCAAAATGATTTAACCATGTTCATAAAAAGTACTAAAAGTCATGTTCACTTCTGCACCGGCTTCGGGTATTTTGCATTAACTTCATCGTTGATCTTGTCCACCAGATAACATAGCCACCCCTCACGAACATCCTCTTCAAGAATCTGCCACATTTGCCGAGCTAAGACATTGTCCACGAGGTGTGACAAAATAGCCATCCTCGTACAAACATTGAATTGAGTGTATGGCCTCAATTCATCCATCAACCGCCTTGCGACATCCAATGGTGGGTCAACCGAGTATGAAGTTTCTTAACATATATCCAGATCTCTGAGTAGCATTTCGTTTTTTCATCCTCTCCGATCAGTGTCCGTTTTCCTTTATTGCGTCAAACCCTTGAAACTGCTTCAGTTACACCTCCATCTTTGCTAGCCCGGATGTCCTCTTCCTCTTCTATTGTTTTCGACCTAGAACTCTCACCAATGTTCTCCACCATCTCGCGCGTATCCACCCGTTGCTCTATCTTTTCCGAAGATCTCACACCAATCCTCGTAGAGTGGAAATGGTTTGCCCCTCAGGAGTTTGTAATCCGGATTTGTCTACAAGAGAAGTAATACAAACAATCAAAGATTACTCAACCATAAAAAACAGTTCAAACTATTTATGTTCTTCCTTAACAAATCCAATCTTCTACAGATTACCATAGTAATCCATCACCATAGCTAGCTGCATAAATCTCATAGCATAGCCATCATAAATCTGATAGCATAGCATAAATCTCATAATCTCATAGCATAGCATAGCATAAATCTAATAGCAAAGCATAAATCTCATAGCATAGCATAAATAGCTCATAGCATAAGCATAAATCTGATGAGTGTGATCTTACCCTGACGATTGAATCACAGGTTGTTTCATCCTCAACCACTACCTGATGAGTGCTCGGGCCCACAGACACCCCGCTCATTCCCATGAAGTCGGATAGTAGATCATAGATCTTCTTCCACACGTGAAGTTTAGATTTCACGTGTGGTACAACACGAATAGTTCTTCCACTTACCCTCCGTGCAATCCTTTCAGCACGACACCAGGAAACCGAGTTTAAATCTTCCTTGGCCACACATTCATTATTTAACAAGTTCTTTCGCAGCATCAATCAAAGCCTGCTCTTCAGATTGGAGCCAGACTTTCTTCTTCTCCATTTTCTTAACTCCTACACTGCCTCCATCCTCACTAGCGCTTGTAAGCTTCCGTTCTGGGGCTTTCGTAGGACTTTCAGATTGATGCTCTTCTAAGTCCTCATTTGCTGCAACATATTTAACTCTGATGTCAAAAGGGTCTGCATCTGATTCAGATTCGTTTCTGTTAGATTTTTCTCACCTACCCAGAAGAAAAGGCGAATTTTGTCTCCCATCATTCAGTGAACTATGGTTCTCGTCCGTCGGGACCAGCGATTTTTCGACTTTGGCCACTTTGGACTTACCTAGGTTTTCTTTTGACAATTTTCCTCATCTGCAGTACAAGCAACGAATTGAAGCAAGCGACGAAATCGAAGAAAAGAGATGCATGTAGGGTTTGTCGATTTCCAGCAAACTGGGAAACGAATGCATGTAAGGTTTGTCGATTTCTTAGAATTCAAAGAAAGTTTACCTGGTCTTGGTTGATTTCCAGCAAACTGGGAGATTTGAAGACGAGATGAATGTGTAGGTAGGGTTCTTCGATGCAAAATCGTTTCGTCGATTTGGAAGAAAATCGAGGGTTTGTCGATTTGGAAGAAATGAGGCTGTGGTAATTTGCATAAGTCTTTTGAAACGAGGGTGTTTCCATCATTTACACTCCTCGCAATTTCGTAACGATCCAAATCAAACCATTTTCGAGGGATAGGTTTAGCGCTCGAAATCAAAATCGGGCAGAAAAACGGGTGATTTGGGATGTTTGACCAAAAATAGCGCTCTAGATCAAACTGGTAGTAAACAACTTTCTAGTTTGATTACGGTAGTTACGAAAGGCGATAACTACCATAATCAAACCAAAACACATGCAGTAAACGGACCCGTACACTTATATTTCATGAAACGGTAGGTGCATGAATCACATATTTCATGAAACTGTAGGAGCACAAAGTCAGCGATAAAAATACGAAAAATCAGGTATTTGCAATGAACACGCAAAACAAACAAAAGCAAAAACGTACAAAGTTAATGCAACACAGAAAACGACCCTAGCTTCAACACGGTAGTAAAAGGGATTATCCATGGAAAACATACAAAGTTAATGCAAAATTTCAACCTTTTTTATAGCAAAATTTCAAACTTTTTTTTTATAGCAAAATTTTAAACTATAAAAATCTAAAATCTCAGTTCTCATATACGTACATAACGATGCAAATTTAAATACATGAGAGTTAATGATAACAAAAAAATTAGAAGGAAGATACTATTAGTACCTGCTAACGAACAGGAGTGTTGAAAATTAGGTGCTTACCAGGTCGATCTGCAGCATAGTTTCCATGTTACCTGCATGTATTTGTAAACTAACTCTTGATTTGCAGTATGCAGAACGAAAAAAATGAAACAAAGTAAAGGAGAAAACTTGGAACAGAAGAATCAATTACTCACAACCAAAATAAAGTGGAAGATTATAGTGTAATCGGGGCATATGCAAACGAATGTGGAAATAAAGGGACCCAATGTGATAAGTATGAAATTTGGTAAAAGTTAAAAAGCAAAGCACTAAACTTTTTACATGAACAATTGGTGTATCGAACTTTTTATATGAACAATTGATCCATCGAACTAATGAAGGGGGATCTATAACACTGAACGTGATGTCAAAAAATCATAGCATAGCAGAGCACCAAAATAGCAGATTCATAAAATTAAAATAACTACATACATACATATTTCACTAATAAGCAACAAAGAAAACTGAAAGCAGCAGTAAATATATGAAGAACCTCTTGGTAGACGATATTCATCATGCAACCGTTGTTATCTTTTGGTAGTAGTATGCTGACTCTATTGTAGGAGGTGCATGCTCTACGGGTCAGAGTGTTGGGCTATAAGATTGTCGCATGCGCAGAAATTTGAAGTGGCGGAGATGCGGATGCTAAGGTAGATGTGTGGTCGCACGAGATTAGACAGAATTCCAAATGGGGTCATTAGAGATACACTAGGTGTCGTATCTATTAGTGTCAAACTGAGGAAGGGTAGGTTATGATAGTTTGGACATGTACGCAGAAAGAGTGTGGACGATCCAGTCAGGAGAGTCGAAGGATTACAAGTCGAAGGGAGACGAGGGTAGGGGAGACCGAAGAGAACATGGGATGAGCAGATCCGATTAGATTTAGTAGGACTGAGCTTCTCCGAGGACATGACCTCTGATAGGATGAGTTGGAGACGTCATATTACGGTTAAAGATATATAGGACCATATAGAGTAGTTATTTGTGTATGGACCTCTAGGCTGATAGAAATTAGCGGGATATACCAGTGAATATCTGCACCTTATTTGTATTTTATCTGTTGAGTTGGTTCCTTATTTGTGCAGGCATCTATTTTATTTCGGATATGTGTAGTGTACGGTTGAGGTAAGTAGTTTATTTCTGCTATATTCGTTTATTCCTTTTATTATTATTATTGTAATAATTACTATTATTACTATTATTACCACTATTACAAGGATTATTACTACTATTACTATGATTAGTACTACTATTATTATGATTATGACTATTATTATTATTATTATTATTATTATTATTATTATTATTTCTCGAGCTGAGGGTTTACACGGAAACAATCTCCCCATCCTATGAGGGGTGTGGATATGATTGCGTACATCTTACCCTCCTCAGACCCTGTCTACGGGCGATATTTACTGGGTATGTTTGGTTTGGTTTGCATCTCGACAGAGCGACGTAAGCCTGACCGTGATTGAAAACTGGATTTCGGAGGTCAAATGCTAACAAATTTCATGGATTGACCTTATGCCTTGTTGATAGTCATTGCATAAGCCAAACGAACTGGGAATTGACGCCTGGTCAGTTGAAAGGGCAAGTCAGAGTTAGAAGGTGTCAATGAGTGCACAGAACGAATTCCAAATGCCCGGCTTGGTCGCCAGTGAGTATCAAAGCCTCAAGAATATGTGACTGCATCTGGTAACCATCATTCGTGTACCATTGCAAAGGCTGCACTTGGGGGTAACATTCCTCAATAGGATAACAGGGCAACCGACTTTCAATTCGAGATGAAAAGGTGGAAGTCTGGTTGGATTGATGGTGTTTGATCATGTAAGATCGCCCTATCTATAAGAACAGTAATGGAGTGGTATGACAAGAGTAGGGGATAACATAGTGTAGAAAGGCGTAAGTGGATAAATATAATGGTAAAAGTACCTGTATCACGTCTTCGATAAATGGGATACTCGTATGCTTTCATGGAAGTAAAGGGAGTGAAGTCTTTTGGATATTTTTTTGAGCACCTGTTGTTCTTCATACAGGAGGAATTTTGATTGTCATCACCGCACGGTCCATGTATCATGTGATTAGATATGTTGTCAAAAAGTTCTGGATCTTGTTCCTTATCGAAAAATTCTGCACAAACATGCTGATCAACCTGAGCACATGTCTGGATTGTGTCAGTCGATCTTAGGAAGATAAGAGAATGCATGTGAGGTAGGCTTTTTTTTCGGGAACTCAATAGTGTACACATTTCCGACTGTAACTCCAAAAACTCCACTACCATCAATTTCATGCATTAATGATCTTCGTTTTAATTCAAACACACGGGCTACCAGGTCAAGTCGATCAGTGGGAATCTGATAGGAAAGTAAAGCTGCAACAATCTCCGACCATTTTGGATTGGCTGTCATAGTTAGAAATATACCAGGATGATGAATATAACGAGTGATAGCCATGGAATCCTGGAATTTCTCAAAGATAATTCTCGAGCTACCAACATGCAATGACGACAATACAATGGGCTCACCGACCTGACTTGGATTCAGTTCAGAAGGGCCGAGATCGGTCAGATTCTTTGCAAATTCAGTGAGGAATTTGTCTTGATTTTGCCAATAATACCTGAGTCGGTTCTGCTCGGTGGCTACACACGCATCAACAATGAATTCATGGAATAACATGCAGGCTCGAAGGATTGTTGAATATTCAGTGTGATGTTGGAATAATCTGTAGCAGTAGAAATCCATTATAGTAAGCCTTACTTCTGTATGTGCACCAAGAGAATCACTCCACTAGCGCATATCCTGATCCCAGCCAATCACCGTAAGGAAATAAGAGGACATAGTGCAGTGGTAAATAGGCTGGGTGGCATTTGCTAATGTGCTCCAGGCGGTTGTCATGTGTGAGGTGCACAGCGATGTCCCTCATGTTGTCAAGAAGATTGTCGTTACAAGGTATGACAACAACAATCTCACTTACAGATGGTAGATTATAACGGCGAGCATCCTGTGAAGATGTGTGCCTGAGGCAAGCAGGTACATTACGACTATCAGGAGGCAACTGGTTTAAGTTTGAATGTGTCTGTTGTAATGTGCCCACAAATGGGTTGACCTGCAGTAACATATTCTGAATAATAAGGAAGACACTTGCATGCAGCGAGAATCCCAGGTTGCTCTAACAGATAGGGCAGCATGTGGATCATGGATATACAACTTTGCATAAGTAGCATCTTCTGGGCGCTCGCACTGGAGTGGACCAATACCATGGTACAGTTTACCATGCATCATAAGTGTCCTTGGTCCTCTTCCAGGTAAGTTCACAGGACTAAATGTAGTACTGAGGCTCGTAAATACGAAAGCCATGTTGTAAGTCCTTATTTGTTCCCTGGATGATCTGGAGAGAGCGTCTGTACCTTGGTACAGATGAAACAGAGGCCAAGGAGGTGGTGTAAGTAATGGTAAGCAGATTTTGCCATTGATGCATCAAAGGCCAAAGGCGGGATTGCGTAAAGAAGAGCAAGTACGGTGCTCATCTATCCAATGCAAAGCATGAAACCTTGAACATCGTATATCCATTGCACCAAGCGAATGTCGGGATCCCTAGAAATGGCGATTGTAGATGAAATCATTGTTCGAGAAAGCATTGGACAGTCCTTGGACATTTTCGAGCCGCCTAGGCGGTGCTCAGTCGCACAGGCAAAATTGAATTATTATTTTTTTTTTTGCAATTTTTTTTTAAAAAATTAGAGGCGGCCGCTTAGGCATCCTGGGTGGGTGCTCTGGGCGGCCGCCCAGTCGCCTGGACCACCCCGCAGGGTGCCTAGCCCCAAAGCGGGCGGTTTCTAGTATTAGGCCACCTAGGTAGCAGCCGCATACTAGAACACTGGAAGAAACAGATAAGTTAGTTAGCCCGAACGAGCAATGGATTGAAAGCTCATTAATAAAAATAGCCCTGGGCAAACCGTAGGCCAATCAGTGTTTCGCGGGTATCTGGCTGGCTGGTAACTGGTTGAAGCAACATTATGACCCATGTTTGACAGGTCAGGATCCTGCATCAAGGTCATAAGTGCATAAATTAGCTACATGATTAAGTAATTATAGCTACATGACTAAATAACTATCATTGTGAGATTAGTTTGATGATGGCGGCTGTCTGGCTGGTAACTGGTAGAAGCAGCATTATGACCCATGTTTGATAGGTTAGGATCCAGCGTTAAATTCATAAGTGCATAAAATAGGAGAAAAGACAAAAAAAGTTATGACAGCGTACATAGCTACATGATTAAATAACTACCATTGTGGGATTAGTGTGATGTTGGCGGCTGTCTGGTTGGTAACTGGTAGAAGCACTATCCTGACGCATGATTGGAATTGTGGTGTGCAAAGTCTAGTAAATCAACAAATAGAAATTGCATGTAGTGTCATAAAAGGAAAGCTTTAAGAATCGTAGGAGTTGGGGATGGTGCATTGCAGTGCGACACCAGGATGAAGATATCTGCGTGTTGTAATCTTGGGCGAACTGATTGCACATGTACATGAATGTTTTTGCAATCAAACGAATAAGGTGTAATGATTGTAAGATGTTTTAACCGTACTCTGGTGCCGTGCGACTGCAGCGCAGGCCTTCTATCAAATGTGATGTTGCGGCACTGATTGTCAGATGTGTCAGCCTGAGGCGATGGAGATTAGTTTAGGTAGTGCTTAAAACTGAAACATAATGATTACTTTAGTATGCACAACCTCCATGTGATTAGTGCCCAGTGGATGCTGGAATGCTTGTGGTTTGGTTGCAGGTGGTGGTGGGCTCTCGTCCGGCCGCATGTATAATCGTGGAGTGCCCTGTGGCAAGGGTAGAAGGTTAACAAATAGCAAAAGCACCTAGTGTCTATAAAGCAAAGAAGTAATTACCTCAGGAGTGTGTGATGGTGTACTGTTGTCTAGTTTGCGAATAATAATACTAGTTCTAGGCCGGACTGACTGCACGAGTCCATGGATATGGGGATCCACAATGCATGTAGGTGGTGCAACAGGTTGCGATGGGCTGAAGGGTGCATTGCGCTGAGTCTGTTGGCATCGTGTAAGCGAAGTTGTGAAAGAATAATAAAATAAAGACAGTAGGGTGCGCAGAGGTAAGCAATACCTTGAAAGTGGACTTAATGATGCGTCTAACAGCATCAGAAACATCAGGTGGAAATTTTTGGCATGGTGGAGCTCTTTGAGGAATGTTTGAGAGGTAGTATTTGAAATTGGTAATGGAAGAAAAGGTTTTGTGACAACATTTACACTGGACGTTCTTCTATCCAATCCGGATTCCATATTGCCAGCAAGTGTTAGGAGGACTTCCAAGTAGTCTAGCCACCTTCGGAAAAGAACATATACTAAGGGCTACACCACACCTACTTGCAAAAAACTGATCAGCAAATCCGTCCATATAAATCATGGGTAATTTAAGCAAAGTAATCCAATGACCATTTTGATTCTGATAAACGGGTTTAACCAATTTTGCCACAATCAAACAATCACCTCGAGACTCCGACAAAATTTTCAACTTTAATTACAAGAAACAAAACATGGATAGACATTGATCAGCACATCTAGAACGTAAAAGAAAAAGAACGAATTCCGCCCCCAACAAAGCTGACAGTGGTGCATGATTAGAGCTCAAATCATATTACAAAGATTCACTTAATTAACTTAGGGCCCATTTACTGCATGAGATTTGGGTTGATTAGGAAAGTTATGGGCCTCCGTAACTACTTTCGAAACTGTTTATAGCAATTTTGATTTGGGGCATTATTTTTGGTCAAACCACCCTAATCCCTGTTATTTTTCCGCCGGTTTGATTAGAATCACTAACTCCATCCCCCGATTTTGGTGTGATTACGGGAGATACAAATTTCCTTGTCGTGGAAATGACCCAAAAAACCTCATCCATTGCAATATATTGAACAGGAAAATTCTCTCCCTCCAACAAAACACCTCATCGTTTATATCTCCAACTCGACGAAAAAAATCTACCAACACCGAAGAACCCTAGTTTTTGTCCGTGCAAATCCACGCAATTCAAACCATGTTATCAACATTTCACCGGTTGGTTTAAGGTAAATCACACTCGTTTGGTAGATTTGAGTTACTTTTACTTGAGATT
>JAOYMZ010004254.1:0-57280 GCA_025802335.1 Pinguicula primuliflora | reverse complement strand
CGAACTGGCTGTATGAAGAAGAGGCCAGCCAGGCCTCTGCTTCATAAAATCCTCAGCAGGGAGTGAAATTGAACTTAAAGAACTTCTCTGTCGCCTCCTGACAGGGATTATATCATCTTTCGAGCTCAAATTCGAGTCTCTCGCATCAAAGCTTAACCGGCTAAGTTCGGATACATCTGACCCTCCATACTCCGAATGACCATCTTTGAGTGAGAGGGTATCACTCGTGTGGAAACTCGGCTTTGGATCCAAACTATGACCTGACAACATCAGCAAATTCAGCTTCTCCATTCAGATCAAATAAACTATTATGTTACAGCTTGTTTGCGAGAGAACATATCTACCTACCTTCAAACGGGAATTTGGAAGACCTGCTGAAGATCACCTTCCCATTGTGAATAGCCATAACTTCAATAGATGGGGACAACCTCTTCGCACAATATTTAGCAATAGAAGCGCATCCCCTGAATTAAGTATTTAAAATCAATGCTCCTGAATTTCAGGATATATTTGATATAATTCAGACAGTTCAACTGAGACAACAGGCACATGTTTGCTTACCCCAAGGCACAGTGCTTGGTTACTCCTACAATAACAGATGATACATTGCGGTTCTTTGCCTCTCTCACCAAACCTTTTCTGATGGAATGTTCTCGCAATACTTCAATACTGAGTGAAACCTGAAAACACCACAACCCACATCCCCAAACCCCTCTTTATTCTCAGAAAGATTATCATCACTGGAAAAATATGACATAAGAAAAACAAGTAATCTTCAGAAATGAACCTGCTTTTCGCTGCAAAGACCTTCGTAGTCTTCCAAGTAGCCATTCAACGAGGTTTTCTCTTTTGATATCCACTCTGCAATCCGGTACGCCAACACACACCAAATGCAAACAAGATTTGACATTGTACTTGAAGGTAAGGAGGTTGATGTTTTTACATGTAACCAATAAAAACAAGCAATTTAGGAACACCATGGAAACTGTACCAGAACTCCTGCATACATGAATAGCGACCACGCTATCTCCCGGATCAGCAACTTTCACCAATGCCCAATCCAGCAACTCTTTGTCTTTGGCATGAACATCTAATCGTATCCCCACAAGCACGGTCTTCCTTCCAGAGCTTACTCTCTCAATTGTCATTTCCACCACCAAAGTATTTGCTGCCGAAGATTATTGGAACTTACACAAAAGGTTTGCGCATTCATCCACAATCTCCACAGCCTTGTTGACTATTTTCTTTGGATTGCTTCACTAGAACACCCTATGCTACAGAAGTGGAATACCCATTTCCCTTTCGAATACAACACGCATCAGCGGGTAAAGTAAACCTGAATTCCTTCTGAAGAAATCCTGAATGAAAGCTTCCCCGTCATTTAAATTACTTTGATTCAGATAAAACCAATCAGAAAATCTGAACTTCCAGTTCACAAGCATACCTCTACATAAATTTCTTATACCTACCACATAATATGCATATATAAAAAAACTGTGCATCGGCATGAAAACTGGGAACCCACCATAAATACCCGTTGAATTTCACAATACAAAATGTTAAGCAAGAGCCGACAATACAAGCCTACCTAAAACTTTTTTTGAACCTCTTCCCCTCATTGAAAGCCATCCAACATTTAAAAATGAAGTGCATAACGCTACGGATGGTCTCAAAACAACCCTACTTTCATTTCTACTAACAAACCATTTTTCAATCCCATTTAGGTGGGGGCTGCCTGGAAGAGTAAGACAAAGCAATCGTCACTCTGAAAAGATGGGATTATTTTTACACTCTGAATGCGAAGAAAAAATCGTAGGTGAGAAAGAGAGAGGTCACTCCTATATTTTCGACGTATTTTTCTAGCCGTTAATTCTTAACGGGCGAAATAATTTGCGGGAATCCATAACCTTAGGGTCGCTGGATAACGACCGATAAAAATGGCGGGGAACTCTCCACCGGCTGGCGCGAGGAGACGGTTTCTGCAACGGAAGGATAACGGCGTGTTGCCTTGAACGAATAAGTAGCTTGTACCATAGAGAATTTTTATTTTTGATAAGCATTGGTAGAGAAATTCTAAGGAGTTTTTTATTAATTAAAATATTATATTGATTTTTAGATCATTTCGGAACAAACCATATGTTAATTTTTAATATCGGAGCAATTCTCGGGTAAGCACTCATATGTTCCTCACTAAGTGTATGTTATTTAAATTATTTTAAATGATTCATTTACTTTTTGTCGTAGATAAAGATCACAAATTAGAAATAGGTACACCACCAACTTAGTGAGCACACTATCAATGTACACATGAGAATTTCCCGTTGCGATCTTGTTGTATCGGTGTATGTTTGTGTAGGATTTACTCATATTTTGGAAAATTGATGGGCCACTTTGTGAGTAGCTTCAGAGTTCCTCATGAATTTGGGAGAATGTTTGAAGTGACAAGAAGGTAAGAAATTACAATCTGAGTTCATCATATTACAATCCCACAAAAAACTACCGTTTGGAATCTGTCAAAAAAGGCGGGTCACCCTTACAAATCTTAATGATCCGGGAATTAAAATGTTACTAGTGAACACTCCAATCTTCATCTTTTGAGGAGAAATCTGGTGTCAAAGTGAACTCAAGCACAACCCAATAGTAAAAGGAATAAACTCAAACACCAAGACATAAGTTTTTTAATTACTTTTTAATCAATCTGATTACAATTTTACAAAACTGCTCAGTAGTGCATGTTCGTACTGAATTTTTTTCGACTACTTCAATAACCGAAATCAGAATTCATTTACAATTTTTTTTTTTGAAATTTTGTGTAGATATTTCCATGACAGAATGAGCTAATTGCTTTATGCTCGTATTAAGCGACTTTAGCGTCCAATGACTACATTATATGAGATGAAAATTTTAGAGTTTATTTTAAGAATTTTCTTTAACTCCGGAATCGTATGCTACAGAATGGTCCATATTGGATTTTAATCTCATGACTGAATGTTTTTAAGTGGATTTTAAATGACCAATTTGATCTAAGTCATCGGTTATTGGATCAAAATATGATGTTAAGATTAGAACTCTGGTTTGAATCATTATAGAAAATTATTTATATTAATGCACTATCCCCGGATTAGCTTTATTCATCTTCGCAACCGCTAATCAAAAGTATCATAAAACAAGAATTTATGTCTCGATTCAATAATTTTCACCAAGTGGGTTCCACATTTGATTATGTCACAAGATGAAAATGGTCCATCACGCAATGTTTTCTTGGATTTGGACCATAAAACAAGTTGGTAAGTAGGTCCATAATATATTGCTTTCTCCATCACCTTTTTCCCATGTGCTTAGATGGTTCCATGTGAATGAATACAAATTACAATTCAGCAGCACAAGGGATTCTTGAGTGTAGAAATTTACGTGTTTCATAAAGCATTCAACTCAAATACATTATACAAGTCCAACAAGCATGAGTCATCAACAAGTCGTCCAAGTAACAACAGGGAAACCTCATCCTTCCAACTCGGAGAAAATGTACCAAAAAAGACAACGAAGGATAGGTTCATTTTTTTCAAACAATTCGATTATGATATCTTTTCACCACCCTAATTTTTCAGTCCAGAATGTTAGGACCAAATTAATGATGTTAAGTCCAAAATTATAATCCTGACCATTTAAATGTTGTGAATCAATTATAACGATTACCATCCTGCACCTAACATCATTCCTAACATTGTGGACCATAAAATTTCTCACGAAAATGGCCAAGACTGAATAATTGCCTGCACAGTTTTCAGAAAGTGAATCTAAATCCATGAAGGAACAACTTCTTGTAAAGCACAACATCTTACGCAGGCGCTAACTATACAACCTCTACTTTACAATAGAGATACAACACGCCTTAATCACAGATATTGATGAATTGACAGCCAATATAGATGCTGAACTTAAAGGAAGACAGGAGTTATATGGCAAGTAAAGAACATATCCATGCATGCCTTTGTCACGGTACTTGTTTTGGGCAGTCACAATATACTGCAGGTTTTTTTACCCTTCTTCTTCTTTTTCTTCTTCTGCTTTGGAGGCTGCAGAACAATCTTAATAGCAGCATCGAAGACAGCCTTCACATTCTGCAGATATTTTTCAAAGGGGGTCAGAATATGGGTGCATGGAAGTTAAGAAAGTGGTGCAGTAACGACTAAATCATGACCAGTAGAACAACTTATCACCTGCTGAGTCTTTGCACTACATTCGATATAAGCAGATGCTCCAATCAACTTCTTCAGCTCATCTCCCTTTCAAGGAAACGGTAAAATTTTCAGTTTTCTCGATTAAAAACCAATTACCAAGGTGAACTGGCATATACAACTGTTTTGAGTGTCACACAAAGACAAAATGACACCTGTGCCGTCGAGATTGGGACTGCTCCAGGGTGATCTCCAAAGAATTGTTTGTCTTCACGGAGATCTAGAGACAAGACATAATAGAGTAACTTGAACTGGATCATGTAAGATACGGAAATATATGGACTATGAGGGCAAAGGTTTCCGATGCAAAGACAAGAAATATTGCAATGGAAGCCATCATTTTCAGAACCATTCAATAATTAATGAAGGAGAAGAATGACTCCAAGAATTAAAGTAGTACCAATGAACTCGACAAAATAAATGCCATTTTGCATCGATGGTAGTTGAAGTAAGATTTATATAGAATCATCAAATGCCATTGAATATCAAGCAATGTCTCATGTGAAAGACACTAACAAATCAGCATTAAAGGATACATAACATGAAGCAACTAGAACCTCACCAACTTTTGTTCCCACAAGAATTATTGGAACTCCAGGTGCATAATGCCTCAATTCAGGAACCCACTAGCATCAATAAAAAACATAAAAAAAAAACTATTAGAGATAGTTTTTTTTGGTTATGCACAAATTTTATTCACACAAAAACGTTCGGAATAGTTACAAACTCCCAAACCAAGCCCATTTTTTCGAATAACTATTAGAGGTAGTTAAATTCAAATGACCAGAAAACATAAAAAAAAACATACTGTGATAAATGAGGATGTTATACTTGAGTAAGCACAATACTCAGCATCAAACGGAAAACTAGGTCTTTAGTTATCTGGCTAATCCAAGATCAAGACAATCATTCATGTGAAAACTGATTCTACTTTCCTTGATTTCATGTTTGATAAAACAAAAAAACAATGACAAGGCAAGAATATACATAACCAAAGGATGGCTCTCCAAGAACAAGACAACATGTCAAAGACAGCCTCACCTTCTTGGGGATATTCTCATAGCTAGCCTTGCTAATAAGGGAGAATGCCAGGATAAAGACATCAGCCCCACGATAGCTTAGGGGTCTTAATCTATTATAATCCTCCTGGCCTGCTCAAACCAAAATTATTAGAATCGCAGTAAACCAAAATGGTATGAATCTAGATGACCCCAACTGAAAAAACTACTTCACCTGCAGTGTCCCATAACCCTAGATTAACAGTGCTCCCATCCACCACAACATTGGCGCTAAAATTGTCAAAAACGGTTGGCACATAATCCTATCAACCCCACAAACGATCAAGAACGATCAGCAAGAATCAATACCCAAAAATAAGACATAACAGGTCAAGAAACAAATCACCCTACAGTGGGAAAGGTGTTACTGGTATATGAAATGAGCAGGCAAGTTTTCCCAACAGCTCCGTCGCCGACGGTAACGCACTTGATGAACCTTGAAGCGCTCATCTCGCTGCCGCCCTATCACTGTGTAATTGACAATCAGATTTATCTCAGCTGCAGTTACTACTACGAACTAGATTTTACCCAAATCAGCTACTTAACAGCACCAACAGCGAAGCCAACTATTTGATGAAAAAACGTCAGAATTACGGAAAGCAAAACCCTAATTTGGACGTCTAAAAAACCTGTAGTCGTGAGACAAACTGCAAATGCGCGAACAATAATGCACCACCTAACCCAACCCACCAGCCGCATCCACTGTTAGTTGAAATTCAAACTCAGTGTGAGATAATGGAGACAAAAAGGGAAAACGCACCTGGTCTGCCGTTAAGCAATGTCGGTGGAGCAGATCAGCTAAGAGTAGAGAGGGAGGGGAGGGGGCAATGTGCCTTTTTAAATTTCCGACTCCACGAGCTTAAGATAATAGTCGACGTATGTTACCGGCAAAAATTATTTAAGAACATAAACTGGATTTTTTTGGATAGGCTGCTCAGAATGTATATTATAAGATTAATCATGATGAATTGTGGTCTAACGTTTTACATCTGATGGTCGTGATTAAAATTTGCTACATAATTTATTTATTTGGTATTTAACATTCGACACTTAAAGATTTTTTTACTAGACTAACATAGAGTGTTTGCAAAAGTTTTATATGGATTAGGCCCGGCCAGAACGTGCTTGTTGAGGATTAAACTCAAGACCTATTAGTCAGTGAGTTCATCTATTAGCACCTGCCCAAACAATCTTGGTTGAATCAATTGATTTAATTTCAGGAGCCAAGATCATGTTCCCAAACTTATATACGTAACTATGTACTCAATTTGTGTGACCTTAAACATACCAATGAAAAACTTATACATAATAGACTAAAATTTCATATTTCATCACAATTTCAGCGATTCTATCACTAGAAATTTCGTTGTATCTTTTCCTGTACGGTTAACTAGTCTATTATAAGAATGTGGATACTGGCTCAAAAATTGGGAGTATCCTCTTCGCATCAGTCTGAAACTATATCAAGGTTGGAGCAATTGGAGAATTCTGCCTCAGAATTGTATCATAATAAGTGGAAGCAAAACCTTGCTAAAAAGGTTTATAAGTAAGAACAACAAATGCGTATATTGTCATGGAATGCCCGTGGCTTCGGGGCTCCAAAAAAAAGAAGAGCAGTTTTAGATCTTGTAAACAAGCAAAAACCTGATATACTATGTCTTCAAGAGACAAACTGAGCGCAGACTAGTATGAAAAAAGTGAAAAAACTTTGGCCGGACATTGACTTTGAATATTATCATAGAGATTCTATGGGCCGATCTGGAGGTATCCTTTGTATTTGGAGAAAGAGTAAGATGATTTTGACTAGCTCTCACATGAAAGAAGGATTTATTTCAGTTACTGGTCTGTGGGGAAGTGATAGGAAACAGATTCGAATTGTGATTGTTTATGCTCCTTCTTTGGTGTTTGAAAAGATAAACCTTTGGAGCAGAATTGTTGCACATCTATCAGACAACAAGTGATGCTATACTGTGTGGTAGGTGATTTTAACGCAGTTTGTACTGCTAAAGAAAGAAAGGGATTTACCAGTGTGGCTAGAAGAGAAATGGATGACTTCAATCACTTTATAGAGGAAGCAGAACTGATGGATCTCCCTCTACAAAGGAAAATTTTTACTTGTGTGAATGGAAACGATCCAAGCTTAAGCAGAATTGATCGATATCTACTTTCTGGGAAATGGATGGAAACTTGGCCAGCGGTCTATCAGTATGCTCTAGCACAAGGTCTCTCTGATCATACACCTATTTTGTTGAAAGAAGAGAATATTAACTGGGGTCCAAAGAGCTTTGCAGTCCTGAACGCCTGGTGTACAGTTCCTCGCTTTAAAGATTATGTGAAGGAGTGGGAAGGGATTCAACTAACGGGCACAAAAGCCTATATTCTTCATCACAAACTGAGAATACTGCGAGACAAACTGAGAACCTAGAACAAAATAGATTTTGAAAATATGGATAGGAACTTGGAAAAAATTCGGAATGGGATGGACAGACTGAATCTATTGGCAGAGGAAAGGAGTCTTACAGAGGCCGAAAATTCAGGAAAATGTCAGTTGAGAATTGATCTGAGAAGGCTTTGCATAATAAAACAAATAGATCTTTAAAAAATCGAGGTCTAAATGGATAAAGGAGGGAGATGGGAATAACAAATACTTTAATGCAAAAGTTAAAAATAATCGACTGCGCAATACGATCAGTGGGTTGACAATTGGTGATATATGGAGTGATGAAGTTTAAGAAGTAAAGCATGCAATCAAAAGTCATTTTCTGCTTCATTATTCTGAAGATGATTGGATTCGTCCATCTCTGGATATCCCTCCAGAGTTCAGACTCACAAGCTGCAGTATGGAGTTGTTCTCCAATGAAAAGTCTTGGCCCGGACGGATTTAATTTCTACTTCTTGCAGAAGCCCTGGGAGATTGTGAAAATGGACTTCATAAACTTTATTTTGGAGTATTACACAGATTCCAGGTTGCCTAAAGGAATGATCAGTACATGGATTACTTTGGCCCCTAAAGTGGATAATCCGTTGAAGTTAGATCAGTACCGTCCTATCTCCTTAGTAGGCAGCCTCTACAAGATTCTGGCTAAATTATTGGCTATGCGTATGAGTACAGTAATGCACACAATTATTGGGAGAAAGCAGACTGGATTCATGAAGGGTCGTCAAATTCTTGATGGAGTTCTTATAGTGAATGAAGTGCTGCATACCTATAAGAAGACCAACAAGTTTTTACTACTGTTTAAGGTTGATTTTACAAAAGTTTTTTATTCTGTTAATTGAAAATATTTGTTTGCTATGCTGCAAAAGTTTGGACTCTGTGAGTTCTGGCTGAAATGGATAGAAGACTGTGTTTCATCAGCTAGTGCAGTTGTTTTGGTGAATGACAGTAGTTCGGGAGACTTTAAATTGAAATGGTGTCTTCGATAGGGGGATCCATTATCCCCCCTCCTACTTTTGATTGCAGTTGAAGCCTGGAGATGCTGTTTAGGCAGGCACGATCTTTGAATATGTTAAAAGGTGCAGTTGTAGGTGAGATTCAGCTAACTCACCTGCAATTTGCTGATGACACCTTGTTGTTAGCAGAAGGAACTTGTAAAAATGCAATGGTTATTAAAAGTGTGTTGCAGATTTTCGAACTGATAAGTGGCCTCTCGACGAACTTTTGTAAAAGCAGCTTATACGGTCAGAACATGGATTTAGTGGAGTTGGGAAGCATTGCTGACCTGCTTCATTGTGAAACAGGAACACTACCCTTTATACACCTTGGTCTGCCTATAGGGGATAACTCTGGGAAGACAAAGCAATGGGAACCATTGATAAATGATCTGAAGGGTAAGATAGAAAAGTGGGATTCCAGGTTTCTAAACTTTGTTGGAAGATTAAGTCTTCGCTTATGAGCTTGCTAGTGTATTGCATGTCCATATTTAAGATGCCAATGACAGTGATGCAGAGGATACGAAGACTATTAAGTAACTTTCTGTGGAAGAGTTCAAAATCTAGAAGCAAACTTATTCAGTGGGTTAAGTAGAAGATACTATGTATAGAAACGAAGTCTGGCGGTCTGGGTATTCGAGACACAGAGGCTATGAATGTCTCGTTGTTATCTAAATGGCTATAGAGGCTCAGAGTAGAATCAGATAGTCTCTGGGCCAAAATCATCAGCACCAAATATTTGAAACAAGATGGACGACTGGTGGACTTCACACTGTTATCTATGCTGGATGGGGTCTCTAAATTTTGGTCAGATGTTTGGAAAATAGTAGCAGCAGAGCACTGGTTTAAAGAAAATATGATGTTTAAACTTGGTAATGGATTGCAAGCCTCCTTCTGGAATATAAACCAAACCAAACCAAACATACCCAGTAAATCCCGCCCTTAGGCAGGGTCTGGGGAGGGTAAGATGTACGCAATCCTTCTGGAATATGAATTGGTCAAATGAGGGTTGTCTCTATGTGATTTATCATGATCTATATAAATTATCAAATAGTAAGCATGCTACGGTCAGTGAAGTGTTTATAGATCAGACTCAGAACTCTTGGCAAATTTCCCTTAGACGTCCTCTTCGAGACTTGGAAAATGATAGGCTATTATCCTTGAAAAACTTCGTATCATAAAAGATGAAACATTCACGGGAGTAGGATGAATGGTATTGGAAGGATGGAGGTCAATTTACCTTTCAGTCTGCTTGTAGATTGAAGATGACGGAAAATACTTTACCTTAAGGGTATGATCAACAGATTCAGAGTTCCTGGTGCAAAATTGTTCCACGACGAATTCAGTATTTCGTTTGGAGATTGTTTTTTAGTTAAATAACGTTTGGAGATTGTTACAAAATAGAATTCCTACTATGGATAACATAAGGAAGGGGGGAGTTCGAGTTCAGCAATCGCATGAGCTATGTGGCTGGTGTGCAATAGATTATGAAACTGTGGAGCATTTTTTTTTCGATTGTTCGCAAGCTGTTGATACTCAGAGCAGCATATGCTCATGGCTCGGGGTACCTTGTCTGAGAAACCAAAGTTCGATAGAAAACTTGAATGCACATATCAGCAGGGTCTGAGGACGTATAGCGAAGGAGATTTGGCTAGCTATCTGGATGGCAGTTGTTTGGAACATCTGGTGGGATCGTAACTGCATTAGATATAATGAGGAGGGCTCGCACGATATAATAGAACGAATCAAAACTGATGTTTGGTTTTGGCTTGAAGCCTATGGCAAGAAACCTCCCGTAACTACAATTTCTGACTGGATAATGGATCCAAATATAACCTTAGACATGCAGGTCATTGTAGTGTGGGTGTTTTTGTGGCAGGGTGTGAGAAATCCTGAATTTGTAAATTGTATATAAACACTTTTGTGAAATGAAAGTCATTTACCTATAAAAAAATCAAGAGAGAATCGATGTTGTTTGCTACAAAAATGATGCCAATGAAAACCAAGACTAGTCATCGCCACCACGAATCAACGGCACCGGCGATGACGACTTGGGTGTAGGGGGTGTGGAGAAAGAGTGATTCACGTTGTTTGCTAATTTTCGGCATGGGGTTGTCGGAAAAAATTATTGGGGAGTTGAAGAAGAGATTGTCGGCTCTGACTGGTCTGCATCACAAGGGTTTTCAGTGAGGAAAGTTAATACTGGAGCTTGAGAGGTTATGAATTAGCTTATGGATTTTCTAAACCAACCCCGATCACGTGCAGCTACATGAGTTTCAACCGTAGGGTTTAATTTAGATCGATAAGATTTCTTGTTCCACGATAAATGTAGTTGTCCGCCAAATAGTTGTCTAACACTTGATAATTTCTCTATGGCTCCGTTTAGTAGCCGGAATATAGTAGGATATAGTGAGATTTACAAAATTATTCCACTAAATCTACTATTTAGTAATAGGGATTGACATAGAAAGATTTTTCCCGGTCAACTTGGTTTATCCGGAAAGTGATATTTTTTTGGAAAATGTGTATCTAAGAAGAAAAAATTTCCTTTTTAAAGTTGTGGTATTTTATGAAAAGGTGTTTTTTTTAAATTTTAATTTGCACTTACTTTATAAAATTATAAAATATAATAAATTTTAATTTTAAGTGTTGGAAAAGTATTCAAAAATAATGAAAATAATTTTTAATTTAAAAATATTTTTTTCAAAGAATATTTTAATAATATATTTTTATTTTTATTTTGTAATGTCATTTGAACCCCAAAAATAACCGATACTCGTTAGGTATGAGATTCAGGCATTCAAAATTTGATTGAAATATAAACATGTTTTTCTGCGAGTTCGATAAAATAAAAATAAAAAACAATAAAAAATTTTATTATTTTTATTTTATTTTAAATTAATTATTTTAATTAAAAATAAAGGACAACAATGTAACTTCACATAAATTTCAAAATCTTCACATGAAATTATCCTGTCTACTAAAAACCGGAATTTAAAATCTCACTATATCCTAAATCCTTCAAATCATATGTAATCCTGCATACCAAACGCAGGGAGCCTTTATATATTATACTTTCGATTGGTATAACGAATTTCGGCAAGAAATAATGTTAAGTAAGCAAATTGAAAATTGTATGTAAATAGGTAAATAAGGTTGAGAATCCTTACTCTTAATTTCAAATATCTATAGATATATTTAATTTCAATTATAATAATTAGATTATGATTTTTTGGAAAATCATTATCAAGTGAACAAAAATCTTGTTTCTTGCATTAAAAATGATTTATCTATTATATGGAAATTGAATGCAAACCATATTGGGAGAAATATTCTCATTTGGACTCCTAGCTTCAAATTGGGATTAATTAGATGCTGTTGTAATATCAACAATTATGCAGGGAAGAAAAGGAGAAGATTAGAAGAACATGAAATTATGTGTCTATTATTCTCTATAATCCTTTTTATATAGAGATAAGAATCGATAGTTACAGATAACTTATACATACAAAACGTTTAACTAACATTTTTTTCTTTGCATATTTTACCAGTATGTTGCGTGGCAATCAACTATGAACTCATATTCAAGCCAATTCAAGGCCAAGTGGTATAGTGTACTTTGAATTGGGTCGGGGTGGCAACAAGTTTGTGCATGTGTAGGTTTACCAAAACGTGTTTTTTTAGCAAAGCAATTACCAATTATATTAAACCAAAAGCAAATATTTACAAATGATTACAAGCCCAATCGTTGGCCCAAAAAACAAACGGAAGCATTCATCTTCTTCGGTTATACCGGTCGCAAATCGAGTACACATTCAGGGTGTGCTTCAAAATCCAGAAACGTGAATGAGGAACCGATTCTTACCTTCCTGAATGACTCCCACAACAAGTGTTTGATGGTGGCCACTATATCTTCAGGTTTGAATTCCGCTTGATCAAAAATCACTCTGTTTCGCGCGTTCCACAATTGCCAAATTGTTGAAATCCAAACTGTAAGCCACACCTTTGTATCCTCTGATCTGGTGTTTCTAGCCATATGTAACTGCAGGCTTGGCCATACATCTACGTACTGGATTTGGTAATTGCAGCCCAGCCATTCATAGATTCGGCTTCATACATTCGAGTTCTTCGTGCAGTGGACGAACAGGTGTGCCGCTGATTCATTTGACAGGTTACAAATCTTGCAATCCAGTATAATTCCTCTAACGCCTCTTATATACAGGTTATCTAACGTTGAAATTTTGTCCAAGATGAGGCGCCATCCGAATGCGTTCTCTTTCAGAGGGGCAAGTCTTTGCCAGATTATGGAGGAGTAGGAGGAATTTACTCTGCAATTCCTTGAGGTAATCAATAATTCTGAGTATGCTGGCTTCACAATATATTTTCCTATCGCATTCGCTCGCCAAGTCCATCTATCCTCTGCCTCCATATCTAGGATTGTACCGTCTATATGTGTATCTAGCAGCATTTGTTCTACTGCATTTGGTGAATAACCTGCATCTAGCCATCTCCATGTCCAAGTTCCTTGTTCAGTGTTGAGCTTTTGAGCCAGAGTAGTATACTTATCAGCAGCCATGTGGTATATATCAGGATGTAGGTCACATAGTCTATTTCCGGGTGTCCAAAGGTCTTCCTAGAAGTAGGTATCCTGCCCATCACCCACCAGCCTTATTGCATTCTTCCAAAACCAGTCTGCATTTCTCATTAGACTCAGCAAAGATCGCAACTAGTTAGAGTAATTTCGGATATCTTGTCTTGTACTCTCTTGTCTTGTACTCTCAAAGTAGAGTGATCTATAGAAGTCCCCATACTTACTTTCCAATATTTCCTTCCAAAGTGGATGATCCTGGTTTTGCATCAGTCTCCAGCCCCATTTCGCAATCAGAGAAGTATTGAATTCTTCTAAGTGCTTAAAACCGAGTCCCCCATCCTCAACTGCTTGGCATAGGTCAGTCCATGAGATCCAGGCTATTTTCCTATCGGATTACCTGCCTCCCCATAGGAACTTTCTTTCAATTTTCACCATCCGAGTAATGACTGTTTCGGGGGCCCTGTAGATCGACATCAAGTAGACCGATATACTAGTAAGCACAGCCTTTAGTAGCACCATTCTTCCTCCAAAAGACAGGAAGTGCAGATCTTAACTAGACAGTTTTTTTCCATTTTATCCACAGTTGGTTTTCACAGCTTGCACTTTGTGATATCATCCCCCACCGGAAGTCCTAGGTACTGGAAAGGGACAGTACCTGTATTGTAATTCAGTTCACGTGCCAAGTCTGCTAATTCATATGCAGGGATGTTGATGCCATAAATCCTTGTCTTCTGATAGTTTATTTTTTGGCCGCTTACCATTTCCAAGCAAGTTAAGGCTAACTTCACTCCTTTAATATCAGCTAGAGTTCCGTCGCTGAAAATTAGTGTGGCATTAGCATATTGAAGTTGTCTCAAAGTAACTTCACCCATAGAGAATCCCTTGTATGCATTTACTCTGTAGGCTGCCTTTAGGATCCATTCCAAGGCCTCAGCAGCGATTAGAATAGGAATGAGGAAAGTGGATCCCCTTGTCTCTGGGGTTTGAATTCTCGTGTAGGGATGCCATTTACTAGCACTGAAATCGAAGGACTAGAAATACATTCCCTGATCCACAATATAAACTGAGCAGAGAAGCCCATCTTTCTCATCATATCTAGTAGAAAATCCCAATCAACACAGTCAAAGGCCTTTTACCATAGCTAGTCTCCTGCCTGTTTTTGTTGCCGTATCAATAGCCAGTCTTCATTGGCACATACCACACCATATCTATTACTCCTACCTTTGAGAAATCCCGTCTGTCTTTTAGATATAAGGTTAGGAAGAGCTACTTTTAATCTGGCTGCCAAAATCTTCGCAAGAATCTTGTATGCACAATTGATAAGTGAAATAGGTCTAAACTGATCAGGAGAGATAAGTCGGTCAGCCTTAGGTGCCAATGTAATGAATGATGCATTTAATCCCTTAGCAATCTTCCATGTTTCATAGAATTCATTTGAGAAAGTTCATGAAATCACCCTTCAGAATTTCCCAAAATTGTTGGATGAAGTGGAAATTTAGTCCATTCGGTCCTGGACTTTTGCTACCATTAAAACTCCACACAACCTCTTTAACTTCGGTTTCTGTGAATGACCTGACCAGATGTGCATTCTGCTCATCAGTTATGCTATTACCTTGATTCGGCATTATTCGTGGTTTCATTGGCTTTGGTTGGACGAATTGGCTTTGAAATAAGTATCTCAAACCTTCTTTCACTCCCTAAACATCTTCTTGCCATAAATCACCGAAGAATAGCCCATTTATATCCATTTGGTATCTTCGTTTTCTCAGTGAAGCATGACAAAACTTTGAATTGGCATCCCCTTCCGATATCCATTTCTGTCTTGACTTTTGGTGTATAATGGATGTCTGGTGATGCTGTAGTTTTTTAGTTCAGCCCAACATTCCTTTTTCATACTTATCTCCTGGTCAGAAAGTGTAGCATAAGCGATCTTTGCATCTAGAAATGTTATGGTGTCCTGTAGATTTCTGATTTTGGCAGGCACATCTCCATTTCTCTCTTTATCCCAGATTTTAATTGCCTCCCTCAACCTTTTGAGCTTCAACTTTAGTTGCTCCCTCTGAGTCATATTAGAGTTCTGATTTTCATTCCAGGATAGACTCACAGCTTGAGCCAATGTGCAGTCTTTTAGCCAGATATCATAGCATCTAAACGGTTTGGGGCCCCAATTCATGGCACCTTCGGAGAGTAGAATACGAGTATGGTTTGATAATCCCCTACCCAGGGTAGACAGTCTTAGTTTTGGCCAGAAGGCAAGCCAATTTTCACTAAGCAGCGCTGTTAGTTTACCAAAACGTGTGTTTGTTTACAATGCAAATCAACTTCAAAAGAGCCAAATGCATACCTCGAGGGTAAGTTTAGTAGTAGGGATGAGTGAGATATAGTGAGATGAGAAAAGATATCTGATGTTTAGTACGCAGTATTATATATGATTTTAGAGGTGTATGATTAACTAAAAAAATCAATTATCCCCAAATCTCATCGGTTTAGAAAGGACACTTAATCCATCAAAATTCACATTTTTTTCGAGTCAACCGACAAAAGTTTTCCCAAACTGTCCTGGTTACTAAACACAGGATATAGTGAGATAATTTTCCAAAATCCCACTATATACTGACTACCAAACAGGGCCCAAATTTCTATCATCAGAAGTAGTGATCTCTAATTCAATCATCGATTTCTGTCGTATGATTCAATCATCTTAATACCATCCGATTAAATTTATATATAAACTTAGCTAGCCTCGACAATTGGGTCACGAGCCCTAAAGAAAAGCGAGCCCGACAGCTACCAAGTCATGTATGTGTGGGTGCACATGTGGGGCTGTGTTTGAAAGTATTGTAGGTATACTCATCAAAATCATAATATCAAGGTTAAAAGTAGACATTTACTTATTTAAGTTAGTCTAACTACTCTTCCCAAACTGGTGTGGGGGCACATTACATTAACACATCCTTCTTGGGAACATTTCCCAGACCTATTCTCTAATCAGTCTTCAATTTGTTGTTGGTACAACAAGATTCTGGAGTCAACTTGAAGCTAATGAGACAAACCAAACCAAACAAATCCAGTAAATTTTGCCCTTCAATGTCTAGTGAGAATAATGTATATGGAGGCTGTTGGGGGCACAGATTCTATATCCGACAAGGAAGACTTCATGAATCTTTGACCAATGCCATAAAATACACATTTTTTGTATATTCTGTTGATTTCTAATTTGCTAAAAAAAAATTGCCTTTGTTGATATATATATATATATATATATATATATATATATATATATTGATTATGTTGAGTCATTACAGTTACATGGTCATACTGAAACAAGAGGAAAAAGTTGGAAAGCAATCTCTTCTAAACATTCAAAGCAACCTCCCAGTCCCACTCCAACAACGAAGATCAGGTATCCCCACTATTCCTCGAATCAACACACTTCACCTGAACCGCCAGTGTCTTCGATATGTTCGGACAAGAATCCTTGCCATCGCCAAGCAGATGTTCCCTATCGAACGGAATCGAACAAGCCAGCTTGCCCAAGCATGCCTGGACAAAAAAAAAATTGAAACCACCGAGTCAAGTAAGCCGCAGATACAGCCATTCCAGCATGATTATCCATTTTGTAAACAAAATCTCTGTTACCTGTTCCACAACTTTCTGTACTGATATGTCGCAGTTGCCTTGTGTGAATGCTCCACAGGGGCCATCCGAATTTCCAAAGCTTGCAAACTCCACTCTCTCGATGATCTTGTTCTCGGGGCAGTCCAAGTAAGCTGCTTTGATGGGATCTTCAATGGACCGGAACTGGTTATCTTTCCTCTCCCATGTTTTTACATGAGGGGGATGATACTCTGTTATCACACTGCAGATGGTGTCACGGTTCACCGTCAGGACCTTGATTCCCTTGGGATTGCCGCCGGTCTCCTCGAACACGACCATCAGGTTGTCTTTAGGCTTCAAAAACGATCGGGGAACATGATACCTGCATATGAAAAGCATGGAAGGAGTCAAGATTTTACGTGGAACAGAGCATCAAAGAAAACAGAGGGAGAGGAAGAGGATGATTGCATATGAAATGATGATAGTCTACCAATGAGATACTTACTCTTCTTGAGTGGATCTTCCAAGTGGTGATATGTAAGATACCCAGTAGCGTCCAATGCTTCGCCCGTTTATCCACACCATTCCCTTGGCCATGCTTGTCATGTTGAGAGCAACCGGGTCGTCACCTTCCGGGGCATCAAAGTAACCCTAGGAAAACATAGAAAAATTATCATCGCTGTAGTATAAATATTTTTTGATGAGTTTATCACAGTTACCTTTGATATATACTATAGGAATGAACAAGAAAATACCATTACCTTGTACCATGTGATGGGAGTTTGGTTGCCTTTATATGAATCCCAATTCACTTTCTTGGAACCTTCTTCCGTGTACAACTGTGCCTTCTCTCCAGAAACACCAACCTGTGCATTTTTTTAACAGTCGCGATCAGAGTTTGCAAAGAGACAGATACATCATACTGTTTATATTTCGTGCGCTGATGGCTGACCTCTTGACTCCATTGATTGCGAGTGACGTCAAGATTTCCAGACATCAAGCCTTGAAGCGTGACGGCTCGAGGCCCGGCGAACCTTTTCTCCATATAAGCGCCGCTATTCTGAAGTTTTGTGAGGAGAAAAATGTAAACTTTGCATGAGAATGGAGGTGTATTTATTTGGACAAGGAGGAGAAGAATAATGTTTACCGGTAAACCCACTGTCATTGCCAGAAGTGAAATGTGGTTCAGTCCAGGCTTCAAATTGACCGGACTCTTGAAAACATGGCTCTTCTCAATATTGCTTCCGTGACCAAAACCTACATACTCTCCATTAACGAATGCAAGCAGGGCATGGCCTAGACTCGCTACCTGAAGGATCGGCTGGATGTCAGATCGCATCGGCAAGTCCCGCCTATCAAAATTAATACTGCAAAAAGAGCAAAAAAAACAAAAAAACAAATCAGATCATACGTTTGACCGTGTTTGAGACATATTTTAAGGGAAGAGGTATGAGACATACAAGTGATTATCCTATTTTAAAACTAAGTTCTATTTTAACACTAAGTTCGCCCGTGTATAAGCCTCATACCTTGTGCTATACCAAGCATAATCACTTGTATCCTGTGTGAAGTCGTACAGCTCCTTGGGTGACATGGACTTTATTGATAAATCACTTGCCGTAGGGATTTTTTCTTCAAACACTTCCCATTTCTTGATTTTTCCCTTCTTGGAATGCACGAAGTTTCTCGAGCTATGTTGCGCGACCACCTGCAACATTGGAAAGATTGAGATCCTTTTATTCAACCAACCCCCTGTAACGTACTAACTTTTTATTACCGTCTGAGTGTTGAAAACCACTGTTTTACAGTCTGGTAGAATGCTGATGGATTTGGCCGGCATGTAATAATCAACTCCCCTGAAGTTAATACTGGAATCGTCTTGGGTGTTGTTGTTGGTCAGGAATGCGACACAGATGTCGGTCCCTGGTTTCTCATAAGTTGTGATCTGTTGGAATAAATGAAAAAAATGTAACTTCTTGCAAAACTGTTACTGATGTAGTGAAATGTGGCGGGCCTTTTCTTTTTATTTTTTACCTCTAAGTCGTTGCTGATCTTTTGCACATTTTGCGTGCCCCAGAGCAGTGGTTTCTTGCTTAGCCTCAAAGCCCTGTGTAAGTCTCTCAGGTGACCAAATTTGGGTTCCCTCTTCAAACCTGAAACAGATCAAGCGTTGGTAGTTATTAAGGTCCTGAAACTATAAAAGTGCCGGATTCATAAGCTACATAACGAGAGCAAGAAAAATGTTGTGGAGTATACCAAATTCGTCTAGGGGAGCTTCATCGTAATATCGCGTTGTAACGAAGGATGAACTTGTTCTGCCAAAATTTGTTCCACCATGGTACTGAAAACAACATGTTTCAGTTTCGAGGTCCGAAGATGAATATGATGAACATATATGTATTGGCAGAGTAAGAACTCACCATGTAATAGTTGTTGAGTGTGCCGTTTCTTGCGAAGAATCGAGCAACAGCAAATGCTAGATCTTCTGCAGATCGTTGGGATGGAGCATCACCAAATACTCTATATCTGCAACACAGTTTTGGGGTTGATAATTGTTCATCGGTCATCAACTGTGGAAAGTGAATAAATCTGGCCGGCCATTATTCGGGCGGCCCGACCCGCATCTCGAGGATCAACACGCTTTGAATGAATCGAGTCTACATCTCGTAGATTTCGTATATGGGAATGCGCGTGCAGATTAATTTAGTAGTAATATGAGTTATTCTCGTAACAATGCTAAGCTAACCCACATTCTTATTTAAACTATTCTTCCAACATCTCATTTGCGTGAGACTCCTTAACAAAAAGACCACACAAAAAAGGCCATTTGTAGGCTAGCTAAGGAAAAAGCTTGACTTACTGTGCAGTCCAATTCTCAGTCCAAAGAGATGGCTTGCCAGGACCATTTGGGCCGGGAAATGTATCTCCACACTGTCTCCCATTACAAGTACTGATCTGAAAATCAAAACACATGAACAGATGTGTGATTAATATTGCTTTGATAAAAAAGATATGTGATTAATATTGCTTTGATAAAAAAGATATGTGATTAATATTGCTTTGTTAAAAAAGATGTGTGATTAATATGTTTTTCAAATTTTAAATTCTGACTTCGTCCCTAATATCGCCACATCTCTAATGGGGGACTTACCACTGATTGCGGGGCATCCCTCTGTTTGCACATGACCCATGGCACACCATTATATAGACTGACGGCAGTCTCTGCTGCCCATTTCACATACTCTTTGCCCTTTTCTCTATATGCAAGTTGAACATTATTGTACTCATTTTCAATCTGAAAAACAATGGAAAACGAACTCAAATTGTATAAAATCTGGGAGAAGGCAAGTTTTCATGTTTTACATTACTATGCTATAAAACATACCTGGGCTAAGATGATGGGACCACCTTGATCTGCAAAAAGTTTTGCCTCTTTTACAACGTTGATTACTGTCTCGGCATACTTCTTCATATAATTCTGAATATTGATATTGAATACGACTTTAAAAGAGTTAATGCGAATATAGAAAGAAAGAAAAATGCGGATTTGAGATATCCCAAACCAAACTCGCCCTTATTCTTGAGAAAATGTATCCAATCCTAATTAAAACCTTGAGCTCATTATGTAAAGTATGAACTTGACCATCTTGACTAAATAAAAATAGAAGCCAATTTGTGATGAATTAGGTGATAAGCTATCATTTCTCAATATGGATTTGGATACTTCCATATTTATAGACCTCCACATACCATAAAAGGTTCGTTGTAGGACCGGAATGTGATGTCTGGAACTCCTTTTAACCAATACGGAAATCCTCTGCACGAAATTAAGAAGAAACCAAACAAATTATTTTTTGTAAGGAATCAATCGAACCATTTTTTGGGGTGTGATCAAGTAACCTCTATCGACAATGGTACGTAAGTTTGATCTATAAAAAGATATAAAATTTACCCTAAATTCCACTCTGCCTCAATATAAGGTCCTATTCGGAGTGTGACCCACATCCCATTGTCCCCAATCATTTTGATGAATTTCACTAAATCATTATCACCTCCAAAATTAACCTGCATAAACAAAGTATTATGAAATTCATGTGTTATGTCATATATATATTTTTTGATAGAAGAGGAAGATCAATAAATAAATAACTATATAAAAAAAATCAGCACATACCTGCCCTTGTACGGGTTCATGAAGGTTCCAAAATACATAAGTTTGTATCACGTTCAGTCCCCCTTCTTTAGATTTTCTTATGAGATCAGGCCACATCTACCCAAACAACACCCGAACATAAAGATCAAAATCGATCATCAATTACGAAAACAAATGTGAAAAATGGATGGCTGAGATTGTTCCATTACATCCGGCGTGCTCCGAGGATAATGTATGGATCCGGAGAAGAGCAGCTCTCTACTCCCATTGATGATCAGCGACCGTGCATCATATGTCACGACCGGCCGGTCGTCGCCTTGCACGGTTGCGACGATGATCCACGATGATATGAGCGCCAACCAGATGATGATGCTTCTCGGTATACCCATTTTCATCTCCAAAGGCGACAGGCTTCTCTTTTGTTAAGCTACAACTTTTGTTTCTGTCATCATCTCGAGGAAATCATGGTCAAAAGGTATTGATAATTCTGCAAACTAACGGCATTCGAATAGCAGTTTTTTTCGGATGTATTTCTGTTTTATAGGTAGTCGGTTTAGGGTTCTATATTTAGTGATTTTGTCGTGTGTGGTTACTATTGATAAGTGGTAATTTGTTGGACCATTTTAGTCCGAGGCCGAGAGTCCTACGGGCTTTGTCTTTGTGCCAATGTATTGGAAGAAAAATAAGATAATTATGTACAATTTTATATAAATACAAATACAACTTAACTAACCCCAAAAAAAGTTGCGTTTGTGATTTAATACCAATTCATCTCTTTGTAATTTAGGATTTGTGGATAAGCCGGATTTACTAAATGCTTGACCAAGAACACATACGTGACCTTGCTACATCTTATAAATATACTATTTTATCATACGTGTTGACCATACTATTAAATTCACTTGGGATTTTAATCAGGAGGAAATGTAGGGAATGGGATTATGTGAAAACGGTTGGAAAAATGATATAAACCAACCTTCAAAATCATTCATTCCAAATATATTCTTTGTGAGGTGATATCATATTATTGAATATGTGAGTAGATCCGACTGAGTGTTACTACCAATTGCTCTCCTAACATGTGCCAAAAATGTATTTGGAAGGAGTAATTTGGCGTTATGTATATGACTTCTTGTTCATGTGCAAAATTTCATGAGAAGTCTAAGGGGATCTTAAAGGTCAAATTTTTTTCAAATTTTCTTTCTTTGATTAAGTAATCAAATTAAGACATAACAATTAACAACTCATAATAGAAGAAGATAGAAGTTAAGAGTGTCTCGATCTATAACCTATAACTGTAGCAATCCAGCCAAAACACCCAAATTCACGTTCATAACCAGTTAATTCATAGGCGAACCCTTATCACGTATAGGCTGAGTTTGGTGTCTATGATAGGAGAGTTAGTTGGAGATTTTCCGAATTTTTCCTGTTATCTACCATTGGTATCCAACTTTTTTGAACGATCTGCCTGGGAGTTTGATTCGGACAGGGTAAATTGCTGGGCTAATTTTAATCCCTCTGCGAGCAGGGTTGGCAGATTCACCCTAAAATTCATCCCGTTACCCGCATCACTCACATTGCTAATTTACCCCTCTTCAAAATCATAAATTAGACTTAACTTCTCGTAACAAAATGTCCGCGACTTTCATCTCTTCATAGAAAGGAATTTTCATCCCGCGACTTTCATCTCTCGACGGACGCCGGAAATTCACAGACGGCCGACCGGAAACTCGACGGCGGAGGTTCTCACCGATCGATTCCTCTCCAGTAAGCCATTGTCTAACTTCTTCTACTTCGAATTTATCTCATTTAGTCGATTTAGGTTAGAAGTTTTGTTTCTAGGGTTGGATTAATTTTCGGTTATATGGATTAATTTTCGGGTATCTGTTGAATTCATGAATTATGATGCTACTGTTGAATTATGCATTATGAATTATGATTGCTGGTGTTGAATTATGCATTATGAATTACTCTGTTTTTTTCGAATTTTTCAATAATTCTAATTTTCAACAGTGATGTGTGAGTTGTATGAATGCCCCTGAATTCCCAAGATTCTGTTTTAAAGTCTCATCTTCGAAAAGAAATAATTTCTTCAATGTCTGTTTTTTTTCTCATTGGTCAAAGTGCTGTTTTAAGAAATTGAAGATGTAAAGTATGTATTTTATGAAGTTTAGTTCTATATAAGTAGTGAGATGTTCCACTGCTCACTTTTCTTCCATAGACAAGCAAATTAATATGTGTGTATATTTGTGAGTTGAAGTTACTTGTACCTAGTGCAAATGTTTATGAAATCTATGTTTCCCGATTGCTCATATATCCAAAATCATAATTCTGGGCAAGTAGAGGTTTAGCTTTGAGAACTTACTTGAGGACATAGAGCTTAAAAAGATAACCAAGGTTACTATTGCTGATTTGATTTGCGCAGAAAGGCAATTTGTTATTGTTATTGTAATTTGTTAATTTTCTGATTTATGGTTTCTTTGTTGCTGATTTTGGTTTCCTTGTTTCTATTTTCTTTGTTTGTGCTTGCTATTTTCTCTCAGCTTAGCAATGGACGTTGGAAAATTTATATTATGCATGCAAGCATTTCTCTGTGCGCTACCTATGATTTTGAGGATTGCAAAACTTCAAAAAAAAAAGAAGGGAGAGCTTAGCAAGACAGAAGCGAAAGCGTGATAGGGAAAATGAGCCCAAATATCTTATTTTAGCTAAAATATCAGAAAGGATGGCGTTCATAGAGAGGATCACGCAGGATACAAATCGCGAGTATTTTAGGAATTTGTGAATGTACAACCAAGCATTCGTACAGCTTTGTACGGTTCTCCAAGTACAGTGTGGTCTGAAATCCGGCCAATACGTATCCATCACAGAGAAGGTGACTATATTCCTGCGCACTCTAGCACACCATCAGAAGAATCGTATCCTTCAATCAGACTTCCAAAGAAGTGGTCATACCGCTACCGTAGTGTTCCACAGAGTACTGAGGGCGGTGATCCACCTTCGAGGCACATACCTAGCTAAACCAACTCCAGTCGATGAACACACTACCGATAGAAGGTGGAATTGTTTTAAGGTATGTTTTATGAAGTTTGCTCGATTTCATCAATGCTGCATTTTAATTATAACTTCGTATGTTTGTCTAGGGCTACGTCGGCGCTCTGGATGGTACATACATCCCTCTACATGTACCGGTGGATGATTAGGATATGTATCGTACACGCAAAGATCACCTTGCTACTAATGTTCTCGGTATTTGTGACATAGAGGGGAGGTTCACCTACATGCTCACAGGGTGGGAGGGTTTTGCAACCGATGGTCGTATACTAAATGATGCAGTGACATACCCTGACGGGTTGAGAGTCCAAAAAGGTTAGTGTACTATATAGTACTCTAACTTATAGCGTAAAATAGTCAATTTTACTAAGTAATATGATTATATTTAGAAATTACGGTTCACTTGCAAGAAATTATTACTTGTGCAACAGTGGCTACACTAATGGAGAAGGGTTTCTTACACCATATAGACAGACTCGTTATCATCTGCAAGAATGGGTACTGGTAATCGTAGGCCACAAGATTATAAGGAGATATTCAGCATGCGCCATGCGTCAGCACAAAACGTTATTGAACGGGCATTCGGGATTTTAAAAAAACATTTTTCCATTCTTCGCAGCCCTTCCTTTTATCATCTGGAAACACAGTGTGATATCATATTTGCCTGCGCACTCCTTCACAATTTTGTTATTCAGGTTGCCCCGCAGGATGCACTCTTACATAATATAAGCACTGATGTGGTGTTGGTGAGTCGGTGACGCCCTTCGTGACATTAATGCGGGGAATGACACATACAGTCCATTAACTCATCGCGTAGGTAGAATGCATTTCTTGATCAACTAGTAACCAGTCTATGGACTACATGCATGCAGACACGCAACACTGGTTCTGTTTGAGTTGAAATTATGTAAACTGTGAATGTGGTTATGGATTTTGCAATGATAGTATTTGTATTGTATTTCTATTGAATAAATTTTTCGGACATGTTTATGTTACAAGCAGGTGTTTTGGATGTTCGCATATGTTCTTTTTATAGTCAGACATATTTCTGTTAAGCAGATATTTTGGATCTTTGCTTATAACTCTTTTGTAATAAGGTAAGGGTAAAATGGTAAAAATTACAGATTCTATCCCCTTGAATAGTTGTGGTACCGAACAGACAGTTAAAATATTACGATATCGTTGGGGTTTTGCTTTAGATTCTGTGGTATCATCTTAATTGGCTAGTGGAAATATCGTTTTATGTTCATCATAGTGCCGGATCTATGTGCTATGCGTACTTTCGGATGATAATATTCAAGAATCAGATTATAGTTTTTTTAGAAAGTTTTCATTAGTTGTACTTAGGGATGTTGGTTAAGTTTATTTTGTAACTTAAATAAATATGATTGAAACTATAGCACTCGAATTGGCAAAACAGCGTTAGTCTTATGGTTAAGTTTGGATCTGGTTGCAGAACAAATCAAGTCGAAATGCCAGAAAATTTCATATGCTGATCTATACCAGGTAGACCTCTTGTATTTGTCCATAGCTTGTCACAGTATTGTGTTCCTGAGTGGGTAAACATTTAGGCAAAATGGCTTTGATAACAGCTTGCTTGTGTGGTTACTGGTTAAGTCACTGGAGGGCCCTACAATATCCTTTGTACCTGGTAGAAAGGTGCTTTTAATCTATCTTATGAGATTGAATTCAATCCTTCATCATCTGTCGTAAAGTGATGTCCGTTTCATTATATAGCCATCCATTATTATCATAACTGCATCCAGAACAGTCATGGATTCTATTTTTTCTCCAAAGGGTGACGGCTTCCAGATGCAAAAAAAAAGTGAAAGAAAGCATGTGGAAAATTGGAAATATTACATACCTTTGACTTGTTACCTTTGATATATAGGTCTTCGTAGTTCTCCATAGAAAAAGTCAAATAAATGGTGGTTTTCAATAAAAAGTTGAATATGGTAACAGTACTTCTCTTTGCTCATGTATCATTAATGTGAGTGCTTTTGCTTCTAATGCTAGGATAGGACAGATGTACCACAATCCGAGGGGATATCTTTTACCCGATGGGATTGTCTGATAAAGACATAGTTGCATTATCGGGTGGTCACAACTTGGTACTTCCATTTGAATACTTTTAAGGACTTCTCGTGAAGTAGCTTCAAACTTACATTTTCTCCCCAAAAATTCTTCTCAAAATATATTCTTTTCGACAGGGAAGGGGCACATCCTGAGAGGTCAGGCTTTGTCGGTCCTTGGACTTCTGAGCCACTGAAATTTCACAATTCATACTTCCTGTGAGTCCTTATAGGATTACAGACCTTTCTTCGTTGATCTATTTGTTTATACTTGTGGTCTATATTCACATTTCTCTAACTAGGGAGCTGCTTAAAGGGGAAACTGAGGGATTGCTAAAACTCCTAACTGATGTTGCACTGCTGGAGGATCCTGATTTTAGGCGTTATGTTGACCTTTATGCTAAGGTACACAACAAGTTATGCTTGTTGCATCTTCTATTGGATATTTACCTTTTAGTCAGTAAGGCCCCAAGGTAGCTCAAGGATCAGATTTAAGCTTATATCCACCCTTTTGCTGGAAATGTGAGTCTATGGCTTGATGAGAAGTTCCTTGATGGAAGTACCTAAATATCACTAGTGTCAAGACTTGGTTAATTTCTTAACTTGATCTTTGGAAAGCGTTTACAATTAAGCAAGCTGAACCTGTTCCATCATATATATCATGACCTCGAAAACTTAGCTTCACTGGGGCTTATAAGTTATAACCCTTAGCAAACAAAATTCTTCATTTTTTGGGATTAAAACCTTTATCCAGAAGTTCATTACTCAGAGGAATTGCAGCTTTTCCTTTCATACATAGGTGATGCATTAGCGAAATTACTTAACTTTCATTTTGTAGTTCTGCCAATTAATATTTGATACACACATCAGAAACTTGTTAACTTCAGTTGAATATCTGATGTTTACTGAAACTCTGGACAGGCCTTTGAAGTACTGCACGTTTCATAAAGTAAATGATATTATCTTGTAATTCTGATAGTCTCCCCGTGTGGTAGGTCAAAACTGTTTTCCAGTGTCTTATCATTCAATAAAATTCTAGGAAAATCTTCCTCAATAGAATATCCCTGGCACGTACCACATTTCAAAAGCTGAAGCAGTCATTGCATATTCCCAATGTACAGACTCAGCTTATTCAACCTTCTTTACTATGTGAAGAGAGTAAGGGTGAGAGTGTTCTGCTGCAGTAAGGTGATATAACCAAATGTCTCAAACTTCATTGTTGCTCCTCATTTCGTTTAAGACAAGAAATACTTCGGTAGCAGTACATATTTAGCTGTTATTAAGAAAAGTATATATATTTAGCTGTTATTGTGCAAAATAATTGATTTGTCTAACCCTCTATAAGTGGCTTCCTTGGTTTAATGTATCCGTGCCATTATTTTCAATCGATTGTTACTTCCCGGCTAATTCTGTGCAGGCGTGCTTTTTATTAAGTTTTGACACATTATTGAAAAAAGAGAACTCTTGAAAATTAATTCGGCCCGTTGTTCTTTTGCTCTCTACCAATTGACTGGCTAAAATATTTTCTGTTGAGGTACTAAGTATTTTTTTTGTTAAGCTTTTACTTTCTTTTTTTTGGTTAAGCACTACGTTTCTTGCGTTAAGGAGTTCATTATCTTACCATAGTTCGTAACATGTTTGCACATATTCAGGATGAAGACTTGTTTTTCAAAGATTACGCTGCATCACATAAGAAACTCTCCGAATTGGGGTTCACTCCTGGGGTGCGGGGTGCCATGACAATTGTGCCAGATGGTACACTGTGCTAGCACAAAGTGCAGCTGGGGTTGTTGTTGACGCTGCAGTTGTGATCCTCAGCTACTTTTATGAGATTAGGCGAAAGATAACGTAGACTTCAGACGGACATATGCTGAATCTAGTTGAACATGCTCTCAATTAGCATCACATATTAGTTCCCGAGTGATATTACGCGCGACATTGACATAATACATTGGAACTTCATATGGCATGGCAACCAGGTGAAATCCATTCAAGATTGCTTGAACTTGTTTGCACTGCACATGCGTGAAATGAATTTAGGTTGGCCGCCATTAGGTTAACTTCTAGAAGGTTAGACATTTTGTAGCCAATCCGTGCATGAATGGGTCTCTTACTTTTGCCCCTTCTTCCTTGTATTCCATTACAGCAGCTTTCATGAATACATGCCAAATCTGCCCATTCAAGACAGAAGATTAGGTCACCATGGTTAGTCTTATATGATGGATTGTGGTGGAAAATCCTCTCGGATTAGCAAATAGCAGTTATCTATCACCCATGTTGTCTTTATCCACCAAACTCCACTGTACCACCCTCTAAGAACACAAACCCCCAACTCTGTTTTCAGTTTTCACCACTTGTTCGAGGAAGCGTTATGCGGACCCTAGGCGGTCAGGGGTCACTCAGTGTCTAAGCGGCCTAGGCGTCCTTCTAAGCAAATTTTTAAGCGGCCTAAGCGATAATCCAGATAAGGCAGAAGGCGACATCTTAGCGCCTAGGCGGCGCCTAGGCGACCTACTTCTCGAACAGAGGTTTTCACCACGGTTGAGCTGATAAAACGTGACAATGTGTGTTTCTTCTCCTTCTCCCCTCTACTCTCCTCTCGTCACATGGGCAATGCCAAAAGGATCCAAAATGGGTAGGTAAGAAAGAGTTCGTCTTTTGGAACCAACTCCACGACTCTTGTTCTCTTTACCTAAGCACATGATGTTGATAATATGGATATTGGATCCCCCATGAGATAGAGCCCCGTGAGTTGGCTGCCTACTTTCTATTCCAGACTGGTTGCCTACTCTATTTTTTACATGCTTCTCCTAACTTTCCTAACCAATCCAAAAACCAATGTTCGAGAAAATGCTGGGTGGTCTCTGAGTGGTCAGGGTCCATTTAGCGTCTAGGCAGCCTAGGCGCCCGTTTAGTCGCCCCTGAGCGGGTACTTAGGCGGCATTCGGACAGGGCGGAGGGCGATTGCCCAGTACTTAGACGCCGCCTAGGCGGGCTGGGCGGCCTACTTCTCGAGAGCCAAAAATACATTCATAAAAAAAAATTGTCATCTTGCCTTTATGTGCCAGCCATCCCAAAACCTGAATTCAATTGAATTGAATAAAAAATCTAAACCGAGTGCCAGATGACCAGTACCAAACTACAAACCAATCGGTAAATTGAGGGAAGCAAAGTTGACGAAAGGCTGAGAATGAATTAAATGCTACAAGGCAAGGGGAGGAGGTTGGGGGAGTGATGCTATAAGGTACCTGCTTTTAACATCCTTTCGCACAGGTGTCATTTGTCAATACTCAATTGAGTGAAATGTTGAGATAGATTTTTCAACGCTCACATCCTCTGTTCGAGAAATAGGAGTCATATTCTTTAGCCCCCTCAATGTACGTGGGTTGAGAAGGTTGGTGGGGTTGAGTTCAAGTATTGGACAACGTACTCGGTAGAGGTAGAGATGTAAGAAGAGTATGTGGCAAAGGTAGACATTTCCTTTAATCACGGAATCAGAATTTTGGATACTAGGAAGAGAACATAATGCACTTCCTAGCCTTCAACAAAAATTTCAGAGGAAAAATTTGGAAACAAATCGGCCTGGCTACTTGGGAAGCCGTCATCTGGTACATTTGGAAAGAAAGGAACTGCGTGCGATTTGATGAACCGGGCATGACAAACATTGTTGAGATAATACAGATGAACTTATGGTACTGGATCAACGCCCGTAAACTGCAACCTCGGGCCTCTACCATAAGTGACTGGCTGCGGCATCCGACGACTTTGTTTACATTATGATTATGCAATTTCGTCTTTTGGATAGCTTAGTCAGCTAGATTCAGTAGTCAGGAAGCAATTTGATTTTGTACATGTGCATACACTTTTAAAGGAAATAAAGATCACTTAACCATCACAAAAAAAAAAAAAAAAAAAAAAAGGAATAGAACATAATAACGCAATGGGGACGAAAGCGTACGCTTAAAAAAATCTAAAAATAAAAGTCAATTATTTACCATTTAAACTCAAAAAACTAATATTTTATTCATTTTGAATGAGGAGTTATATTTATAAAGCTATGTATAAAGATAAAAGCCGTCCAGATCCGTACTTCCTTCATCCCTGGTCAGATTGTTCATGATATGTGATGGGGGGTGATCAGATCAGTTGTTTTCAAAGTTATTTTTTTCTGGTGTTGGGAGAAAGTCATGTGATGGGGTGGGTCACAAAGCTACATTCATCATATATATGTTGCAAGTACAAAAAAGAGAATCAACCACCAAAAAAGTGAACCCTACTTCCACAACCAAAACTTGCACCACAGATATTTGCCTTTTCAAAATCTCACCAAATGAAAAAAAAAAAAATCACTCATTTGCTTTTGCACCCTAACACATCAAAAATTTAATATCTCTAGCAAAAAAAATAACAAGAAAGAACTTGTAACAAAATGTACCAAACTCGGAACACCGTCATATATATCCCTAGGCATTACAGATGATTCGCACAATATTTTTGTTTACTTTTACTGTTATTTTGATAGGTAAGTCCGTTTTTCTCATTTTATGGATCCATGAACTTCTGAATGGTGAAATTAACACTTGAGGTAACAAGGAATGGATTGGATCCAATTTGTTGTGATATTAGTAATGCTACATGTACCTTCATTTTTGACCCTTTTCATAAATCCCATGATGTGGCAAGCATCACAACCACACACACAACCACAATGATTGTGATGCTTGTCCTATCATGGAATTTATGAAAAAAAAGTCAAAAATGTAGGTACAAATAACATTATTCTATTATTTTCGGATATTTCTTACACAGTTTCCACATATTAAATTCTACCAACAATCCATTATTTGCACCAACACTCATAACTCTTTTCTGTTGGGTAGTTCAATCACTTGTTAATCAGAAGGAAGGTTGGTTCATTAACACCATGGCTTGCTCAAATTTAATTCTCTACCTTATTCATACCTACCTGCTCAAGGTGTCAACAATAAATTAATTCACTCTTTTGCCTAAAGTTTTACTTCTCTTCCATATATATAGATATATATATATAAATATATATCAGTACAGTACACACACATGTCTGTCCATGCACAATCCATCCAGTATAAATTGTTCTACTCCTCTCACAAACCTCTCTTACCAACTCCAATCTAGAAGCCCCTCCCATCTGTCAAAAGCAAGCTTCTGCAAATTCACCTCCACACAAGATCGAGATATGGAGCCTTGCCTTTTACAGTAATAGACAAGAAATGGGAAGGTCTCCTTGCTGCGAGAAAGCTCACACAAACAAAGGAGCATGGACTAAAGAAGAAGACGATCGACTCATCGCTTATATTCGAGCACACGGCGAGGGATGCTGGCGGTCGCTGCCCAAAGCCGCCGGACTCCTCCGCTGCGGGAAGAGCTGCCGTCTCAGGTGGATCAACTACTTGAGACCGGACCTCAAAAGGGGAAACTTTACAGAAGAAGAAGATGAAATCATCATCAAACTACACAGCCTTCTAGGAAACAAGTAAGAATGATGAATAATTACATATATATATATGGATGTAATTTTAAACTTTTTTTTTAACCTTCCTATAGATGGTCACTTATTGCTGGTCGCTTGCCGGGAAGAACTGATAATGAGATCAAGAACTACTGGAACACACATATCAGGAGAAAGCTTCTGAGCCGGGGAATCGATCCCACGACTCACCGGAACGTCGGCGAGACGGCGGCGATTTTCGCCGGTGGCGAGCAGGAAGCGTTGACTACTACTACTACTACGATTTCTTTCTCAAATGAAGAAAAGAAAACAGCATCAGCAGCAGTTGGAAGTTTGTTGATGGTCAAAGAAGAGCCGGGACCATATTGCGAACGTTGCCCGGATTTAAATCTGGAGCTTCGGATCAGCCCTCCTCATCACCAAGGACACAAGAAGGAGGAGGAAGAAGAAGAAGAAGGCAAGAGCATGATGAGCTTGTGCTTTGCTTGTAGCCTTGGGATTAAGAACGGTAAGAATTGCAGCTGCGGTAAAAGCTTTCGTCGCCACCATGGCTTCATTAGTGGGAATGGCAACATCAATTCTGGGTATGATTTTCTGGGGTTGAAGAGTGGTGTGTTGGATTTCAGAGGATGTTCAAAAACTTGAATGATGAAAGACAAAAAAAAAAAAAAGAGATGTTAGTAGTAAGTAACTAATAGTAACTGATTTTGTACTATGTTACAATTGAATCAATGTTTGAAAGGTTAACAAATAGTTCAGATGTCTATCGCGAGCACTTGATCGAACCTAATCTAAAGTAAATCCAAGGCGTCGTCTAGATTGTTTAGGCGGCGCCTAAGTGCTAATATGTTGCCCTCCGCTTTGCCAGAATTACCGTTTAAAAGTCCACATAGGCGGGCGACTAGGCCACTTAGGCGCTGAACGGGTCCTGACCGCTCAGGATCCGCCTAGCGCTTTCTCGAACACTGGTCATACCCAAATGAATTTTGAATAGCATGGTTATAAAAAGATTTTGAATTGAACTAACGAAAATTCGGAGGAACATTTATTTGCCTATCTAAACAAGATTGTATGTACGGGAGAAGAAGAAGAAATACTTCATGACTCTATGGAAATTCAAGGTAATTGGATTATGGGTTGTCAATTATTTTATTGATAAAATACGCGTACACATATATAGTATAGAGTTGCCATATAAAGATATGATTTTAGACCAAATCTTTGTACACTTTGTTGGACGAATCGATGTATCCTTTTTTTTACATGCAAAGTGGTCCAAAGAAAATATTCATCAAACTTGAGGAAAACATTAACTATTATTCATACTCTCCTTTTCTTATGGGAGATGACCATTTATGGATGGGTACAATTTCTTTATGTTGAATGAAGATAAGGGGTGAGAGGATGAGAAAAGATGACATGAAAGGTATTCCTATCTCTATCTATCTAACTGTTTTTTCAACCATAATAAAATACCTACATCAATTAATTTAATTTATATACACATACATACATACATACACAATTTTTTTTACAGGGTATTCACGTCCTAAAAAATTACAATTCAATGTCACTGTCATCGAGACGTACACTAAACTGTCATGCTCTAGCACGATTTTAACAATTTGAGCATGACACTTTTGATTTTAGGTGCATGTAAATTCTAAAAACTTGATGTCAATAGTCATAAGTTTAATTGTTCATAACAAAAGTACACACCATTTAAAATTGAGAGTCCACACAAGCACACACATTAAAACACAATAAATAAAATCAGATACGAACCATCAGAACCTTCATTAAAACATCATCTGTCTACCAACTCATATTTATTTTTTTGGTATTTTTTAACCTTTTCCTCTACCAACCCACAATAGTTTTTGTAACCACCGCTCAGTAGTCAGGTACATATTGTCATGGCAATCTTTTTTTTTTTTTTTTTTTTTTTTGATAAATGTGGATGTTTTATTTATAAGTATAAGATGTACATATTTACAAGTGCACAATATCTTTGGGCTAGCTTATTTACAATTCATGGTCTCTCTAATCCACTCACCAAGCCCAATTTGTTGGCCCAAGTTGAATGTCGCGCATAGAGTGAGCCATGAGTTCAATTGTATCTTCTCTTTAATAGCTTCTTCTCCAGGAATTTCTTGTCGGAAAATTGCAGCATTCCGAGATTTCCAGATTTCCCAGACTATCAGCGGCCAAATGACTGACCAGAATCGTTTCAATCCCACCGGGAACTCCAAGTTTCTGTGTAAATTCACTACTTCTTCCCAATTTGAAGGCAGTTGTAGTCTTATTCCCAACCAGTTAAAACCAAGTTCCCACACTTTTGTCGCAATCTCACACTGGAGGAACAGGTGATCCACGGTTTCGTGTTCCATTGTGCACATTGGGCAGTGTAGATTTGCAGTATTCACACCCCGTCAAATCAGGTTATCCGCTGTGGGGATACGTTTATGCATCAGCTTCCAGAAAAATCCAGCGATTTTCATAGATAAGGGTTTCTGCCATACTTTCCCTGCTATCTCATTGCTGGACATTTCTGCCCATACTTCATTCATGATTTGCTGATAAACTTCTCCTGTGGGGTATTTCCAAATGTTATCAGATTTCCACTCCCAAGTATCCTCAATCTTCGAAGGTCTGGGCGCGAGCTCCAGCTTGTGTAACAAATTGTCAAATTCCAGGAGCTCATTCTGGGTGAGTTCGTGATGCCATATCCAGGCCCAATTCCAGGTAATTTCCGGGCTACCTTTCTCCTTTATTAAGGGTCATGGCAATCTGAGACTTGTAAAATTGAACCAAGTGGTCATTGCATTATACTGCCTCGGGCGTTGATCTCAATGCGACTAGTACCAAAATGTATCGTTGCGAATGAGGAGGGGAGACAGGTTTTTAATTTTTGTAGTGACGATATACATACTTTAGGCCGCAAAATATGTATCCGAGTGAAAAGAGGTAGAACTGTATTTAGGCTCAGAATTTCCTTTGTTGGTATGTGATCATGTCTTTGTTAGAACCAAAATCCGTCAAATTGATGCTCACCAAACACGAGTATGACAGAGAAAAATCAAGTGCTACTTCAGAGTTGGACTTGGATAGAATTCGAGTTGGAGATTGAGGAAAAGGTACCGTTTGTGATCAATACTCGTCTTCATCATCATATTCAATTCTTCCCGCTTGCCCTCTGAATGTGGCATATTCATCTTCAGAGTTGTGGCTACTATTTGCATCAAATTCAGATACCATCAGTTTGTGTTCTTCCATAAATCTCTCTTCTCCTACTTCCACTACCCATACTTCGTAGTCTATTCCATCAATTATAATCTGGAGGCTACCAGTAAGGGTAGAATGTATGTCTGTTTGTATGAGAAACTGAGCGGCTTCGAGGTACTTTTTCTGCAGCGTAACCTCATCAATTTTCAACACCAGACCAAATTTTGCACCAATTTTCCCAATGACATCATATGTCTAGCTAGAGAAGGGTATCCCATACAACTTCACCCATCTAAGACTCTTCTTATTCGGGGGATGGGTATGTCCAGTCCTTTATATCTTCCACCCTTTTCTGTAACCACTCGAGGTCCGTGTTGAGCAGCAATTCCAGTTCCATATTATCTTCTTCCCATAATAAGACCTTGCCGTTGAAAATAAAGTAGAAACTCAAAGAGGATGAAGAAATTCAGAGACACAAGATTGCAGAGAAATCTCAAAGGAAATGAATCAATGAAGGAAGATTTGTGTATTATCTTCAATGACAGTAAGTGTTATAATATGACAGTATATATAGTTTGGCGATATACCGTGACTTCAGATGCTGAGAGGGGAGAATCATCAGTAACCCGAGTTGCTCCTTTAGATGCTGAAGGAGATAGTGAAGGCTTTGCATTCTCCATCTTGACTTGATGTAAAATATCAGAGATATATTTAGATTGCCGAAGGAGAAGTCCAGTGGAATCATGAATGCCTTCAATGCCTAGGAAATATCCAAGAGTCCCAAGGTCTCGTAAACGAAATGTGTTCTGAAGGTTTGCAAGGAGCAGAGCTATAGCAGCTGGTGATGAGCCTATGACCAGTATGTCATCAACATAAACCAGAACACGTAAATGAATAGCCTCAGCATGAAAGGTGAACAACGATGAGTCATTCAGAGAGCACTCAAATCCCAGATCAGTTAAACAGCTAGAAAGGCGAACATACCATGCTCTAGTGTCTAATTTGGCCATACAATGCCTTAAGAAGTAAGCAGACATGATCTGGAAGTTGCCTTGATACAAACCCCGGGGTTGCTCCATAAACATAGCTTCTTCAAGCTCACCATTGAGAAATGCATTTGATACATCAAGTTGACGAACAGGCCACTCAAACTGAACAGCTAATGCCAAGAGGAGATGAAGTATTGCCATTTTAACAACTGGACTAAAGGTTTCAACAAAATCTAATCCATACACCTGTTCAAAGCAACGAGCTACTAGGCGTGCTTTGTATCTTTCAAGAGTCCCATCTGATTTCTGTTTAATTTTGTAGACCCATTTGCACCGAATAACTTTTTGATCATGAGGACGTGGAGACAACTCCCAGGTCTGATTATCACCTAGAGCAGTCATCTCCTCGTGCATAGCAGCTGACCACTCTGGAGACAGTGCAGCTTACTGATAAGAAGTAGGTTCTTGAGGGATATGAACACTGACTAGGGCCTGAAAGGATGACAAACAGAGCTATGGAGTTGATAGTCAGTAAAATTTTTAGGTTTCAAAGAACCAGTTTGAGACCGTGTCACACGAGTATTGGGGATCTGGATAGGGACAGGCTGTGGATCTGGTTGTAAAGCGTCTGACCTAAACAAGTCTTCAGAGGGTGTATTGCTAGGACAGAGTGATGTATCAGAGGATGTTGCCTGTGAACCATTGTCTAGGTGAGCTGATATGGGTGAATCATCAGGAGCTGATATGGGTGAAGCATCAGGAGCTGATATGGGTGAAGCATCAGGAGCTGATATGGGTGAAGCATCAGGAGGGACCTCAGACCTAAGAGGTTCTGGTGTAGGGGAGTTATCTGCACATATCTCAGGAGACAACATAGGTAAACAAGGTAAAGTGAAACCAAGAGTTCTTGGGTCAGATGCTGAGTTACCTGGGGAGAGAGATGTTACAGGACCTGGTGTGGTAGTGGAGAGTGTCTTTGACAAAGCTCGAAAGGAATTTTCATCAAAGACAACATGCCGAGAGAGGTAAGTGATCTGAGATGAGGGATCAAGCACTTATACCCAGAGTGTTGTGAATTGTATCCCAGAAAGATATATTTGGAGCTACGAAACTGCAACTTATGAGTATTATATGGCCTAAGAAGTGGGTAGCAGACACAACCAAAGGTACAAAATTTAGCATAGTCAGGGGTGCTCCGAATAGACACTCAAATGGACTTCTATTGTGCAGTGTAGGAGTAGGCAGTCTGTTTATAATGAAGATGGCTGTTGAGCATGCTTCTACCCAGAATTTAGGTGACAATCCCGATTGAGCTAGGAGAGTAAGGCCTGTTTCGACTATATGTCTATGTTTTCTTTCAGCAAGTCCATTTTGTTGTGGTGTATGAGGACATGAGATCCAATGTAAAATGCCAAGTTTTTGAAGAGCAAGCTTGAATTGATTCGAGCAGTATTCACCCCTCCATCAGTTTGTAGAGCTTTGATTTTAAAGGTGAACTGATTCTCAACTAATGCACGGAATGCAATGAAGGTTTGATAAACATTAGACTTGGCTTTTAGAGTATACAACCACGTGAACCTAGTAAAGTCATCTACAAAAATCACATAGTAATGAAAGCCTTTATTTGATGAAATAGAAGTGGACCACACATCCGAATGAACAAGTTAAAGTGGACTCAATGTAACTCAAGTTGATGCAACAAAGGGTAATCGCTTGTGTTTCCCTAACTGGCAAGGTTTACAAACGACATCAAGTCTAGACAATCTGGTACCTAAATTGAAATGAGAGACAATACTGCTAACAATAGGGGAAGACGCATGTCTCAGTCTTGAGTGCCATATGGATAGAGTGGGCTTAGAATCAGTGATACCTATAAGCATAGTTTTGACTTCACCTGAAGAAGCAAGTGAGTGAGGAAGCTTGATAGGATACATTCCTCCACTACTCGGTCCCTGCAGCAGGATCTACCCCGTTTTGTTGTCCTTTATAAAAAAACTAGAGGTGGTAAGAACAAAATAACAGTGGTTATCAACACAATTTATAAATAGATAGGAGATTAGCAAAAGCATTAGGACATTATTGAACTTTAGATAAGTGAAGAGGTCTGATAGGATTGGCAACATGTAAGCTACCAGTGTTCATGATCTCTAGTCCCATACCATTACCAACAGCTACTGAGTCGGATCCAGAGTAGATTTGCTGCTGCGTAAGAGGGACTGACTCATTTGCAATATGTTCATTGGCTCCACTATCAATATACCATGTGTTGTCTGTGATCTCATTATTTACTTTAGCAGCCATGGTAGCAAGCTGAGCTGGGGGATGTCGACCTTGATAGAAGTAGTTCATTCTTTGATAACAATCCAGGGCTGTGTGATAGTACCTGCCATAGATTTGGCACTTAACTGCATCTGGTGATGGATCCAAGAGGGACTGGTTCTGTCCAAAATGATCAGTCTGTCCTGTAGAAAAATCCACCATTCCAGCATGACCAGTTGGCAACTGAGGCCTAGTAGAGTGTTCAGACAACCGTCCATTTGGCTCAGTAGCAGAAGGGACCTGTCCACTCGACCAGCGCTGCAGTCCAGTATGTGATGTTTGATAATGTGCTGGAAAACCATGAGTTCTAGCAGGGCCAACGCTGTGACGCCCACGACCACGGAATGAAGAGCCACCTCTATAATTCTATCCTCGTCCAGACCTTGCTCCTGTTCTGAAGGAATTACAAAAGAAGGCTGCCGGTTTTGGAACAATGGAGGTAGTTTTGAGGCATAGGATCTCAAGCCTTTCTCGAATTTCTCCAAGGTCATAGAAGAATCAGCTCTAAGCATGTTCACATTAGCAATAAACAGATCATACTGAGGGTGAAGTCCAACAGAAATGAATGAGATAACATCATCATCAGGTATATCAGTTCCACTCTGTTTTAATTTAGCAACGATTAATTTTGTAGAATCTACGTATTCACCACAAGAATGAGACACCTGTGATAGGGTAACCAGCTTTCATCGTAGATCAAAAATATCAGTTCGATTCTTGCCCGAGTACTTGTCAGCAAGATAGGTCCAAACTTCGGCCGATGTATCAATTGGAATACGGACCGAAGAACTTGGTCAGTGAGGGTAGAGTTGATCCAGACCTTACATTGTTGATCCTTTTTAAACCAGACATTATAGTCTGGATTTCATGTCTTGGCAGTACCTTCTGCTGCCGCTGCCAGGAATTCAATCGGTGGTAGTTCAGTGCCGTCGACTATTCCCATGAGATCATTGCTTCGAAGAATTGATCTTATTTGAGAGACCCATATCAAGTAATTCGAGCTGATCTTATTTGAGAGACCCATGAGATCATTGCGTCGGCCATTCTTTCACTTTTAATGAAGATGAATGTTCACCGTGAATTCTGCAGTTCGAAATCACAGTTAGTAAATCAAATGCGAAAGGAAAATAGGATCACTATGGCATTTGCCCTAGCGCTCCGATAACATGAAAATAAAGTAGAAACTCAAAGAGGATGAAGAAATTCAGAGACACAAGATTGCAAAGAAATCTCAAAGGCAATGAATCAGTGAAGGAAGATTTGTGTACTATCTTCAATGACAGTAAGTGTTACAATATGACAGTATATATAGCCGATGTACAGCATCTATTCTGGCTAGATAATCCTATACAATCCCTGATTTTGAGGATTCTAAATTGTATGTGATCTGATTTGCCAGATTTTCAGGATTCCAGATCTTATGTGAAATCCTCCACAATCTTCTTGTTAACAGTCGTTTCCCATTAGGCTTACCTTTAAGTTTTTGTAACCGCCCTTCCTCAGTTCATATTCGAGTTCTTCCCAACCTACCTTATTTTTTAGACAACACACCTTGCTATAACGCAGCCATGCCGAATCTTCTGCAGTTGTCCTAAATGTCATTTCTATTGTGTTTTGTCTCATTGGGCCTTTTCCATACTGATTCAGCACAAGGTCAGGTTTCTTTTTGTTTGGCCGTGTAGCAATAGGTGTTGGATGATTCACAATGCCATACGAGGTGGATGCTTTGTTACTAAAGTCGCTTTGTTTCCTTTGCATGAACTGTACATTCAGTTCCTCAGTCTTACCATTCTCATTTCTGGTTGGGAGCTCACTGCTTAATAGAGTTTCTTTGTAAGTAGTGGCCGTCCTCCCACTGTTATTCAATTGAGCACGATTTGTGTTCTTATACCTTATGGACTGACTCACTGACTTACTAAATCGAGCCACATTAGCGTGAAGCTTATAGCTTTCAATCCAGATATTATTCAGTTGAAGGGTACGCATATTAGGGTTCTCAACACGTGCAAATTTTGTGAATCCAAATGTCATGCCAGACTTCGACAATTTCCTTGCAATAAACAGTGAGCTTACCTTTTCCTGAATGTCCAATAGAGCCTTTAAATCCTCCAGACAACAATTTCTGGGGAAATTAGCTATGTAAAATTCCAAATCTTCAACTTTTCGGCCCAGCAGACTATGAACAGAAACTCGATTTTGCCATTGCTCTTCCTCGCCACTACCTTGCTTCTCCTGTGCCAAGACAGTTTCAGGTGGGTTTAAGGCCCTAAGGGGTTCATCGAAGGTAACTATGGCTTTCCCATTCCTAACGTACAGATGGGACTGGGTCGGTCATAGGGAACACGCGACGCTAGTGGGAGGCATGGTTTAAACTATAGCAGAGTGCTAATCTTTGTTAGCCAAACCTATAGACTCCCCAGAAGCCTAATGCGACCCAGGGAGGGAAAATGTGGTTGGATTTGGGACGTTGTTCAGCTCACCATGAAAGAGGGGTTCGATTTCTGGCTATAGTGGAAGGGTTTAAGATCGATTTATAGGGTGTGAGGAAGGGGTAGGCTGCCTAGGTTTGCGTACACCATCTCTCTTGATCTTTCAATCTTGTTTTGCCTTGTAGCCATCGTTAAATCTCTTGTTCTCAACCGATGCTTTAACCAAAATTAGGTATATTCTTTGATTCGTTGTACAATTTGTTCGTGTTTGATCTCTGCATTTTCAAAATGCCATTTGTTTCTTGATTGCCACATTGCATGTAACCATATTGTTTATTGTAACAAAAAAATATTGTATTTTAAAAAATAAAAAATATTATATTTTGAACTAAATAATATAAAATATTAATACATAAGGCAAACACTTCATTCTATTGAGATTTGAATTCTACAGTATCTCTTCATTCTTCAATTTTTAAATTTGAGAATATAAATCAGAGAAACTCTGTTAATTTCTATTTTGTTGGCATAAGATATATAATGGATGAAATATGTCGTTATTTAATTCTTCTTTATTTCCTTTTTTGTCTTCGTATCTGATTTTTGTTGCGGATGGAATTTTGTTAATTCTGATTCATATCTGGGTAAACTTCTTTTCCTAATTGTTAATTTTTTATTAATTCTGATTTGTATCTGGGTTTTGTTGCAACTGTATGAGACTTCGTCTACGTGCTTAAGGAAAGCAAAGTGATCGGGAATAAGACTGAGTGAAACCGTTTCGTGGTTCTTATTGGGCATGTTGGACATTAAAGTAATTATGGCGACATTGTAATTAAGAATTAAATTACAATTAATGTATTTAATTGTAATTTAGATACATATTACATTGATTGGGTTTTGGTTCATATTTGCTCATGTCTACTCATATAAATTAGGAGACTCCCAAGACCTAACAGGCACTAAAAGTTAGACCCTTAATTCTAATATCATGTGTTGAGACCCAGTTTTCAATAGTTCTCTCGAAGTGCTGCCTTATCATCAATCGGATATTATGATCCACACGCTTCCACTATAAAGGTACGATTTTGTATTCGTATTTAATTGTCAAATCTGTTATGATATTTAGGACTCAATCATTCAGGGCATTTAAGAGACTTGTCAATGTTTGACTATGTGCATAATCTGTATACTCTAATTTTTCGTTTCGTGATTAAACATTTCGTGGTTCATGTTGTTCATATTAGGAATTCACCAATTTTATTTGAAAAACTCATCCCTTATTTCGTGTTTCATGTGTGAGTATGAGTCACACTCACACATCTCCTTTGACATTTTAGTAGCCAAACCAGCACATAAGATAGCCATTTCAGCATACAAACATGAGGGGCTCAGACGGTCTGGGGAGGGGCTCAGATGGTGACAACGTGATAACATGGGCCGTTTTGACGGGAGCAGGAAGACGTGAAAATTATCCTTATTATCATCTTTTTTTTTTCATCCTTAATTACTCAAATCCTTATCTACTTCAATTAAGAGCCTTATCAATTAAGAGCCTTATCAATTAAGATCCACTTCAAATCTTATCTACCTAACCCAACAGTAGTGCTCATTTTGTAGATTGGCAAAAAGATTATGATTTGGAAGTGTTTATAGAGAAATGGGAATCCTCCCAAAGTTGAATGCTGCAATGCCTCCCAGAATTATTGCTACCAATAAAAGGACAGAATAGAGTGGAGAGTAGTGGCCCTCGGGATATTGAAAGGGAATCAACTTTTTCTTCTTCCTTCTCTTTTTATTTTTTTATTGGATTAGGTTGGAACATGAGAAGCTTCTCTTAGATATTTTTAGACAAAAATAATGCTAAATATACATAGTCATGATCTTCAACATAGAGAAATGGGGTGCGTATGGTATGTTGTGACAGGATTTTGGACTTGAACATAGTCATAATCTTGACCTTTTCAGCCTAGAAATCTCTGCTTCTAACAAAGCCTGGCCTTGTAGCCTCTTCATCCGTTGCTGATTAACAGTCCTTAATCGAACAACTTCATCCTCCAATGATGCAGTTCTAGTCTTCTTCTTTTCTCTGTACAGCTTCACGATTACCTAATGTGGTTGTGAAGGTTACGACATCACAATATCAATCTATAGTGTAAAAAATGTGTGTATAAATAGCATTACTCATGCCATATATATGGCAAATACAGTGTTCTAAAGAGTAAGTCCACTCTTGTTTATTGTTAGATATTAGATACAAAATTAAACCTGCACCAATAAGAACTATTTTAACTACATAATAATTCAACGCCCACCCCCAAATAGCAACTGCAGTAGTAAGATAAACCATTATTAAAATGACACCTTTAGCTCACTAGTATTACAATAATTCCCTATGTTAGCAGTAACCACTGATTGTGGGGATCTATAGATGCAACAAATTCCATCCCCTGTCTGCCTTCATCACACGGCACCAACATCCAAATTGGTTTAGTATTATTGCATCATTGCCTTTTTGTTTTCCTATTCAGGATTGGTAGCGACTCTACAATCGGTGTCGAATTTTAGTTCCAACGACTTGAAATAAAGTCCTACTCTAATTTCAAAGTTACCATCCGACGAATACGCTAGAACGAGTCCAGCTTTCAACCATATAAACCGGAGAAATTATGAAAATATGAAGGAACAGAGGAAAATTTGACTTTTGTTGATCTCCTTTCACATTTCATTTGTTTTCAATAGTATCTCCTTGTTGGTATCTTAGACCCTCCCTTTTCATTCTCCTTCCCATTCAATGTACTGTCCATAGGGATAATGAGAGTGGCAGATGCCTTGTTGGGCATTAATCTCCAAGGACAGAAGTGAGCAGCTTAGATGTGATTAGGGGGAAGTAGAGAGAGGCATTCAATTCCTATTGCCAACAACACAAAAATTGACATTATTTCACTAACCAACAACACAAAAATTGACATTGTTGACAATGAAACAGGCTACCCAAACAGGCAACCTAAACATGATTCATCACTACAAAAAAGTGATAGTGATACAAAGCTTACACCCATTGTGTGTGTTGTGTGTAATAATATTAATAATAGCTACTTGTTGAATAGTAATAATTCAAATGAAAACTTTTTTTTGATGGGTAAAATTTTTTTGGATAGGTAATTCAATTGAAAACTGACCTACATATACATATTTACCCTGCCTAATGATAACATCACATGTAATAGTTGACTTTTATCCTTGACAATTTGTTAGGAGTAAGTAGATGTGAGGTGGAAGAATTTGTGTGGACTATCTATTATTTCTCCTTCGAGAGTGCTCGTCAGTGATGAATTGTGCTAAAAAATTTCACACTGACTTCAAACGACGGAAAAATGAATCTAAAGATTAATCATACCATCCCTTTCAGGTGCCGGAAGAGTGTAGTATTGTTTCTAGAATCACCACCAGATGGGGGAAATTTTCGAGAACCGCTATACCCCACCCTCTTATCCCACCTCTGCCTATGTGACACACCCACATCCACTTGTTTAAACAACACAGGGTGGGGTATAGCAGTTTTTGAAATTTTCATATCTGGAGCGGATTCAACAGCCAGATTCACTTATAATTTAATAAGTGGCTCGTGGGTCATTAATCCGGGTCGGTCCGGATTTTTTAGCCCGCGGGTTATTTAATAAAAAAAAGAAAAAAAAACGAAGTTAGAAAGGAGCAAAGCAAACAAAAACCAAAAACAGAAACAAACAATTGAGGCAAACGCGGGATTGGGCCAACCAAATTCACAAGGCTGCAATGGCTATAAACAGTGGGATCCTTGCTGAAATGCACATCTCAGAATCATACCATTCTGGAGGTGATTGAAATTGTCACTTCCTGAGTTATTTTATCCTCACGAATGGTATGCAACCAAATGGGCCAGAATTCTAAATTGTACCATTAGATTTTAATTGGATGACTTTTAAAACTCAGATCAAATGACTCATTTAAAACTCAATTAAAAACACTTTTAATCTCAGCCATCAAATTTAAATCCAACGATCCAGATTAAAATTCTGCGCCATTCGAGATCATACCATTCTGGAGGTGATCGAAATTGTCTCTTACTAAGGTAGTGATATAAGCTACTCCCTCGTGGTAAGAAAATGCACAATCTAGTGATAGTTTTTCCAAGGTAATTTCTCTTCTTAATTGTGATAACAGAGTGGGAAAGCCAGTTTGGGAGAGTCGATCTACCGCTCCATGAATACTGCAGATACTGAAGTGATTTGTTTGCTTCTGGTCGTGATTTTTTGCTTCTGGTCGTGATGTGAAGAAAATAAGCAGCCTTCTCAAGTTGGGCAGCCTTGTCAATTTGGGTGTTAGTTTATAACTTGTAAAGCATAGCTAGTTTGGCCCATTATTACTTGTATAAAAAACACATGTATATCGAGGATTTGGATGTATGCAAATACAATGAATCTTTCTGCACCAATCTGTCGCTTACACTCGTCACTGTTCACAAACCCTCGTACATTGAATGTATGTTTTTCATCCTCCTGCAATTGATTCCTGTTTTTATAGTATGTGTGTGAAAATACTTTTGTCCTGGTTTGTTTTTATGGTATCGGAGCGTTGTGCTGTTCTAATTGGTCCAGGAATCCTCTTTATTTAGATCTTTCAGCTGATTTCTACCAAATCCAACCTCAGATCACATAACTGAGGCCCTTTTACTTACAAACTCATGGGTGAACAAGGAGAAAAAGGGGAGAAGAACGAGATCAACCCTATGTTCAAATTCAAGCCGACTCTGCCTTTATCTTCTATACGGCTGTGAGATACAGATGAACCTGGTATGGCCTTGGTGATTGTTCTACTCACAACTAAAAATTATCAATCTTGGAGTGATAATGGCGCTGGGAGCAAAATGAAAGCTGGGCTTCATAGATCCAAATAAAATGCCGCCAGAAGATGAACAATCTGAAGAGTATCAGGTATGGAAGAGTGTAGATTTAATGGTGGCATCGTGGATTTACAATTCTATAGACAGTGAAGTACTTGTTGTTTTTCCATACACCACAAACAGTGCCAAGGAACTATGGAATGAGTTAAAAGAAAGACTTGGTGAATACAATGCACCTATGGTGTATCGTGTGCATAGAGAGATTGCAAATCTGAGGCAAGGCTCAGACAGTGTTACTCTGTACTTCAACAAATTAAGGGCCTTTGGGACAAATTAAGTTATATGCGACTTGTTGTACAGTGCAAATGTGGGATTAATGAGGAGGAGAGGATTATGAACTTTATATTTGGATTGAACGCGGAGTATGAACAAGTTTCAAGTCAGATCTTAGCCACTGAACCCCTTCCAAGCTTGAACAGGGTATATTCAACTATGCTCATTGTTGAAAAACAAAGAGAAGAAAGTATGAATTATTCTCAACTGAATGTCACTGAACACGGTCTGACAGCTAGAGGCATGAATCAAAAACGTACAATGAAATGGGCTCTTGTTGGTAAGACAGCACAGAAGAATATAAAGTGTGATCATTGTGGTTATACTGGTCATGTGAGTTGATTGCTACAAGTTGAAGTACTGCGAACATTGCAAGATGAGTGGACATTCGGTTGCAAACTATTTTCGGATCAAAGATGCTAAGAGGACGTCAAGACTCACCCAACCTGGTCACCTAGCGAACGTTATTGTTCAAACTCCACTTGACTTCCACCATGCAGAATAGTAATTCACATCTAGTATGTCAGTGGTGAGATACGAGGTGACAAAGGCCCTCAGAGATGTCCTCTAGCTGCAGCCAGGTCCATCCACTGAACGACACAGAGTTCACAGGTACGATTTATATCAATGCACTTATGGTAGCATCATCTTTTCCTACAGGTGCATGAGTAATTGACACAGGAGCCTCTAGTCACATGTGCCATGACATGGGGCTTCTTGCTTGTTATAAGAAAACTGAGGGAAATGTAATGGTTCACCAAGCTGATGGGACTAGATCTGAGGCTACATATATTGGAACATCAATATTAAACTCTTGTCTTACCTTATCAAATACTTTATTCATGCCTGAATTCAAGTTTAACCTGTTGTCTGTGTCCAAACTGTCTAAATCTGCTCATGTATTTTTTACATTCTATCCCTCTTGCATTGTCATACAGGACCTTAACACTAGGGAAGTGGTAGCCGAAGGGAAAGAGTTTTGGGGTCTCTACCTCATTCAGCTGCAGAAAAAGCTTCATCCCCCACGCTCAATCAACCAGCCTCAGAAAAAGCTTCCAGTCATCCCTCCATTGCTTCCACTCGTCACTCCATCAAGACCAACTCCAAGATATTTTGAATGTAAACCTGCTATGTTTAGTAATTTTGTCAAAACTTGTATATGGCATGATAGGTTGGGCCATCCATCAAACGCTGTTTTGTCACATCTTTCCCTTAATGAATCTGCTTTTGAATTACCTTTTGATGCATGCCACAAAGTAAAACATGTCGGCTACCTTTCCCATCCCACAAAACGAATACAACTTATTGTTTTGAGCTTGTTCATATAGACATTTGGGGGCCCTTTGCTCAACCTGCATTATGTGGAGCAACATATTTTCTAACTATCATTGACGATTACAGTAGAGGAACTTGGATCTACCTTATGAAGAGTTAGACGGAGGCTGTGCCTATTCTTGACAGATTTATATCCATGGCGAAAACACAGTTTGCTGCAAAAGTTAAAATATTAAGAAGTGATAATGGGGCAGAATTTACAAGAAGAATATGTCAAGACATATTGAGCTCATATGGCAGCATACACCAGCACAGTATAGCATACACTCCCCAGCAAAACGGGGTAGTCGAGAGAAAACACAGGCATATTCTTGAGGTAGCAAGAGCTATCTTATTTCGAGCTTCCATGCAGTTGAGATTTTGAGGTGAAGAAGTTTTAACTGCTGTATTTCTCATTAACAAGCTGCCAACTGTGACTTTGAAGTGGAAAAGTCCCTATGAAGTGTTGTATAATAAAAGGCCAGATCTTCAACACATCAAAACCTTTGGATGCCTATGTTATGCATCAAATCTCTCACCATCAAAGGACAAGTTCACTTTTCGTGCCATTAGGTGTGTATTTCTCGGTTATTCATCCTCTAGTAAAGGATATAAGGTGTTTGATTTAGAAACCAAAAAGGTGTTCCGTCAAGGGATGTTGTTTTTCATGAGACTGTATTCCCATATCTCACACAAGATCCATCTCCTGTTTCATCTGATCCTGCTCCTCTGCCCAGTCAACCTATTTCATCTGATCCTGCTCCTATGTCCAGTCAAAATGTTACTCTACCAACCAAAACTCCTTCATATCCTCTTCCTGTAGTTCGGCAAATAGATTCTCATCTTGATACATCTAAATATCCTCCTTCCAATGAACAGACCCACCCAGTATCACAGCATGAGCCTTATTCAACATCGCAGAATGACTCTTCGCCTCTCATACAACTAGTGGACCCAGATGCATCCACAAAACTGGTTGGCCAAATGAATCCACCCCAACAAAGTTCACGTATTACTAGACCTCCTTCCTGGCACAAGGATTATATCCTTATAGTTCCACCAGCAGCGGCTTGTATGATAGCCACAAATGATTCTGGAGAACCTCAAAGCTATGCACAGGCAGTAAAACATCCGAAGTGGATTGAAGTCATGCAAACCGAGTTAACTGCACTGGAAAACAATCAGACTTGGCAGTTAACCAGTTTTCTTCCAGGAAAAAAGGTGATTGGATCAAATTGGGTATATAAATTTAAACAAAATCCTGATGGTAGTGTTGCAAGATACAAGGCTCAACTGGTTGCAAAAGGGTACAACCAGATAGAAGGAATACACTTTTTTGATAGTTTTTCTCCTATTGCGAAGCATACTACAGTTCGAATTATGTTGACAGTGGCCATTGCAAATGGATGGAAAATCCATCAGTTGGATATAAACAACATGTTCCTTCATTGACATTTAGAGGAAGAGGTTTATATGACGATCCCTCAAAGGCACTCAGAGTACAACTCCAACAAGGTTTGTTTACTGAAGAGAGCTCTATATGGGCTGAAACAATCATCTAGATAGTGGAACAAGATGCTCACGAATTCCTTAATTGAGTACGAGTTTAAACAATCACCTAATGACCATTGCTTGTTCACCCTTAGACGTAACAATGCCTTCAAAGTACTTATTGTCTACGTGGATGATGTCCTGGTTGCAAGTGACACTGATTCTAAATTTGAAGCAGTAGTTCAATTTCTCGATCGAGAGTTCAATATAAAGAACCTTGGGGCTGCATCATACTACTTGGGACTTGAACTTATGTATACCCCATCTGGCCTATGTACCTCACAACGAAAGTACATCAGGGATCTATTGCAGGACACTAGTTTGCAAGATGCAAAAGTTGCGGCCATGCCATTGCCTGCCGGATTAAAACTATCAACCACACACATATATGAAGAATTGGCCAACCGTAGCACCTATCTTAGCATCGTTAGAAGGCTGCTTTACCTTTCTTTTACAAGACCAGATATAAGTTATGCAGTACAACATTTGTCTTAATTCATGCAATCACCACCGGCATCACACTGGTCAGCGGCTTTGCATGTTCTCAGGTATCTAAAGAGGTATGATAAACTTGGTCTGTTCGTTCCCAGGCACAATAACTTCCAGCTATCAGCTTACAGTGGCGCGCATTGGGCCTCATGCAAAGATTCTAGGAGATCCTTAACTGGTTACATGATACAACTGGGTGCTTCAACTATCTCCTGGAAAATCAAGAAGTAATCTACGGTGTCGCGATCATCTGCGGAGGCAAAATACATAAATATTGCTTCAACGGTATGTGAATTACTATGGATTACTTATGCTTTGCAGGATCTAGGCATTCAACCTGTGACACCCATTCGTCTGTTTTGTGACAACAGTGCTGCTCTCCATCTGGTTGCTAATCCTGTTTTCCATGAAAGGATCAAATATATCGAGATTGACTGTCACCTTGTGCGAGATCAATATAAAGCTAGTGTTGTGCAACCCTTGTATCTTCCATCGCAAGATCAGCCCGCAGATTTATTCACCAAGAGCTTGCCTGTGGTGCCTTTTCAACGCTTATTATCCAAGTTGGGCCTCAAGTTATCTCCCTCGACTCCAACTTGTGGGGAGGCTGATAAAAATAAGCAGCCTTGTCAAGTTGGGCAGCCTTGTCAAGTTGGGCCTTAGTTTATAACTTCTAAAGCATAGCTAGTTTGGCCCATTATTACTTGTATAAAAGACACATGTACATCGAGGGTTTGGATGTATGCGAATACAATGAATCTTTTTGCACCAATCCGCCGCTTACACTCATCACTGTTCACAAACCCATGTACATTGAATGTGTGTCTTTCATCCTCCCACAATTGATTCCTTTTTTTATAGTATGTGTGTGAAAATATGAAAAAACATATTTTGATGATGAGGATTGCTAACATCAGAACGCTAAGATTGCTGATACTGTCCTCACTGATCAAGAGATAAACATGAAAAAAGAGTGCTGGCTCAGTTGAAAAAATTGCAGCACCACCAGACTTCTATTATATACCAAAAGTCAAGACAGAAATGGTTATTAGAAGGAAATGCTAATTCAAAGTTCTTTCATGCTTCATTGAGGAAATGCAGATACCGAACGGAAATAAATGGTCTATTCTTTGGTGACCTTTGGCAAGAAGAAGTGCAGGAAGTCAAAGAAAGTCTGAGATATTACTTTCAAAGCCAATTTGTTCAAGCCAGACCTATGAAGTCACGAATAATGCAAAATATAGGCAACAATTTAACTGAGGAGCAGAATACTGATTTGATCAAACCATTTACGGAATCTGAAGTTAAAGATGCAGTGTGGAACTGCAATGGTAGCAGAAGTCCAGGTCCTGATGGACTCAACTTCCATTTTATTCAACACTTCTGGGAAATTTTGAAAGATGATTTCTTGCGATTCCTTACTGAATCCTATGAAACAGGGAGGATTGCTAAAGGACTGAATGCATCTTTCATCACACGGGCATCTAAGGTTGACATACCGAATACTCCTAATCAATTTAGACCTATCTCACTCATCAACTATGCATACAAGATTCTCGTGAAGATATTAGCTGCCAGAATAAAGACTGTCTTTCCTAATCTGATATCAAAAAGATAGACTGGCTTCCTCAAAGGCAGAAATATAACAGATGGAGTGGTGTGCGTTAATGAAGCTATTGACATGGCAAAAAAAAACAAGGAGAAGGCTAGTTAAGGTAAAAATTGACTTACAAAAGGCTTTTGACTCTATTGATTGGGACTTTTTGCTAGATATGATGGGAAAGATGGGCTTCTCTATACAGTTTGTCTCATGGATCAGAGAATGCATATCTAGTCCATCCATCTCAGTATTAGTAAATGGCAACCCTACTCGTGAATTTAAGCCTCAGAGGAGGTTGCGGCAGGGAGATCCATTATCTCCATTTTTATTTCTTATAGCGGCTGAGGCTTTGGACTGAATCTTAAATGCTACCTACAGAGCAAATGTCTATAAAGGATTCTCAATGGGGGAAGTTACTTTGAGGCAGCTGCAATATGCCGATGATACCTTAATTTTCAGTGACAGAACTCTGGCTAACATTAAGGGAGTAAAGCTAGCTCTAACTTGTCTGGAAATGGTAAGTGGTCTCACGATTAACTATCAAAAGACAAGAATCTATGGTATCAATGTCCCTGAATATGAATTAGCAGATTTTGCAAGCGAACTGAGTTGCAATACAGGTATTGTCCGTTTCTAATACCTTGGACTTCCGGTCGGTGATGATATTAATAAGTGCAGGCTATGGAAACCAACCTTAGATAAAATGGAGAAGAAACTATCTAGCTGGGACCTACACTACCTGTCTTTCGGAGGAAGAATGGTGCTACTGAGAGCAGTGCTTACCAGTACACCCATCTATTTGATGTCTGTCTACAGAGCACGAAACCAACCTTGGATAAAACGGTCATCAAAGCAATGGTGAAACTGGAAAGAAAGTTCCTATGGGGAGGTAGGTTTCAAACGGATAGGAAAATTGCTTGGATTTTATGGACTGATCTATGCCAGACAATTAAAGATGGTGGTCTCGGCTTTAAACACCTAGAAGAATTTAATATTTCCTTGATTGCGAAATGGGGATGGAGAATGTTACAAAATGAGGATAATCCGCTGTGGAAGGAGATTCTGGAAAGCAAATATGGAGATTTCTATAGATCTATATACTTTGAGAGCATAAGGCAAGACCTCAGACAATACTCTACATGGTGGAGATCACTACTAAGTCTACTAAGGAATGCTGGTTGGTTTTGGAAGAATGCTATACGACAGGTAGGTGAGGGGCAAGACATCTACTTCTGGGAAGATCTCTGGTTACCAGGAAACAGACTATGTGATCTATATCCATCCATCAATCTTATGGCTGCTGACAAATATACTACATTGGCCCAAAAGTTCAATAATGAGCTAGGAACTTGGACATGGAGATGGAAAGGATCAGACTTTTTACCTAATACAAAAGAACTGCTACTGATGAACACACGGATTGAAGGTCTAAGCCTAAACATGGATGTGGCTGATAGATGGGCATGGCGAGCGAACTCTGATGGAAAATACTAGATAAAATCAGCCTATTCAGAATTATGGATTACCTCTGGAAATTGAAAGGTGAATTTTGCCCACTACTCAATAATCTGGTAGAGTCTTGCTCCTCTGAAAGAGAATGCATTTGGATGGCACCTTGTTCTTGAGAAAATCCCAACTTTAGACAACTTGTATGTAAGACGGATCAGAGGAATCGTGCTGGACTGCAAAATTTTCAACTTATCAAATGAATCTACATCACACCTGTTTGTTCAATGTACGGAGAATTCAAGAGTCTGGAGTTGTATCTATGAATGGCTTGGCTGCGATTATCAAATCCAATTCACAGACGTCTGGTCAAGCTTACAAACACATATGGCAAGAAATACAAGATCAGCGGATCGAAATGTTTGGCTTACGATATGGATCTCCACTGTTTGGTAGCTGTGGAATGCGAGAAACCGATTGATATTTGATCAGACAGACTTCATCCCAGATGACATTGCGGCCACCATCAAGCGCAGACTATGGGAATCCTTTAGGAAAGCAAAGAAAGGAACCGATTATACTTATATGGACTTCGACAGATCCCTTGAATGCATCCTCGGTTTACGCCTAGTGTAGTTGGTTGAAGAAGGAGATAGAATGATACTTATGTGATTTGAAGTTGTAAATATTTGAATTCGGTTTTTTTAAATATAATTGATTATTACTTTGCTAAAAAAGTATGTGTGTGAAAATATTTTTGTCCTGGTTTGTTTTTGTTGGAAAGGAAAGGATATGGCTGGATAAGGAGAGATTTGGGATCTCCAAATCTCTCCCTAATTTTCCGGAATTTTCCTAATCCCGGGAGTTACCTTATATATATAAAAGTCTCTATATAAATGTATGTGAAGTACATTGTTATCGGAAAGCACTGCCCACGGAGAGATTATGCGCTTCATCAAAGGATCCGGAAAGTTGCTGCTGGCATTGATAATATCCTTTTTCGACAAGGTTCTAAGAGGGGCCAGAAAGATGCGGTCTTTTTAGCAAAATGGGGGAAAACTAACGGCGATCACAATTTTTTCACTGAATCAGAACTACTACAGGCTTCTTTCATGACTGGTGCACGTACACAGCAATAACACTTAGGTTTAGGCGCAGGCACGTAGATAGGCACGCACGGGCGGGAGGCACACACACACAAATTTGATGTAATAAGAGACAAATCGGGTGTCGTACTCTTTTTCCTTTTCCAGATTTCCCTCTCCCTCAGAGGTTTACCGGAGCAGGTTTTGAGGAGGCGGGACGATTTACCCTCTTCACTTAGCGAGAATCGGAAGGGTAGGAGTTACCCATTGTAAGTCCGATCGTCTAGGCCCTAGGAGCATGGACGGGTAGAACTTGTTTTCGTTTACATAGGCTGATATACACTCACTTTAGGACCCTGACCGCTGAGCTTGCAGAACATCTGCTATCTCTGTTGAAGTTCCTCTCTTTAGGATCTGCTGGTTGATCTGGTCAGTGAGCTGGGCAGATAGATTGCTGAACATCTGCTTTCTCTGTTGAAGTCCCTACTAGGAGGCAAAACACTGGAAAAAACCACTGCTTCAACAGTAAGAAAGGTATGCATCTTTGATAGGGAGGTACATCCTGCCAGCTATCCTCTAAAGCTGTGAAGTTCTTCCCAACCCAAGCCGGAAACCAGGGGAGGATCAACTTTGTACTACAAATGATTTTTACCAATAAATGACTATGCTTTTTTGGGGGTAAAAAAAAGTGAAGTATAGTGAAAAATATAACAAAAAGGAGAGATCAATATCTCTCCTGTAGAGTAGGTGATTCTTGCCGAACAACGTAAATCTTCGTCTCGTTTTTACATTCTTCAAATGTAATATGGTATCAGAGCTAGGGGTTTAACCCTACATTTCTCATCATCTATTGCAAAACTGCTTCAGCGGAAATTCCGACCGTAGAGTATGGCAGAGCAGGCAGCAATCCAGGAAGCTACCAACGCTCTCACCCGTCAAATCACAACAATTATGTAGGGCTGTCCAAAAAATACCGCTGGTACCGGTTATTGGTACCGATCGGGTACCGGTACCGGTACCCAAGGTTGGTACCGGTTTCATAACCGGTACCGGTACCTTAAAAACTGGTACCGGAACCGGTACCGGTAAGAATTAAAAAATATATAAATTAAAATATTTTTTAAATTTTTTCAGTAAAAAAAATAGTTTTTTTATTTTTTGTTTATTAAAAAATTGAAAAACGGTACGGTACTTTTTGGTCTGGTACCGAAGTCCGGTACCATCCGGCCAGTACCGGTACCGGAATACCAGTTGGACAGGCCTAATTATGGAGACACAATCCGGGGCATCCTCTTTCGACAGGAATTAGCCTGATGTAAGAATTGAGGTGAAACTTGACAACAACAACATCTTATGGGCACGCCTGATGGAAGTAACGATCGGAGGGAGAGATTGCTACAAATTTTTGATGAAAAAGCCACCTGTGGAAACAAATCCGTCGTATTAACTATGGAGAAAACGGGACTTCCAGGTTTTTTCGTGGGTGACCAGTGATATGGACAGAAGCATCGTGCGGGAATATATCCATTTCCCGACATCAGAAAACCTATGGAGAACATTGGCCAAAACATTCAAAGCAAGTGAAGACAGTTTACAGATCTTCGATTTGAAACCAAGGCAGGCCGATTATCACAAAAGGAAATGAGTGTGGAGGAATACTATAGTAAGTGCAACAGCCTATGGATGGAGATTGATAAGAGACCAAATCCGATGAAATACGAAGAAGATATTGTACGATATAATAAAATGCAATCCGAGGATCGTTTGTTTACTTTTCTGTCCGGCCTTTGATAGAATCTTCGACCCCATTGTGCGTTATATCCTCAAAGAGAAACCACTACTGGGAGTTGACGATGCCTATGCCACCGTGAGATTTGAAGCCGCTCCCCGGGAGATTCTGTACCCGACGGCAACATTGAAGGAGGAAGATGGGACTTTGGGCTCAAGACTTGCGTCCAAGGCCCAACAGACAATTCAACAGAATGGCCAACAACCCATAACCGTGACCCACCTGGAAATCGTGATCCATGGGTTGGGTCACAGGTCGAGTATTGAAATGGGTTGGGCCAATTACAGCAACCCGGGTGGAAGTTGACTTGGGAACAACGACCACCTGACCCGAGGATTTTCACCGCAGACTAGAATTGGCCGTTCCGGCAACTTTCGCCCCGAAGGAACTAGTTATGGCAGGAAAAGGACACTTAGAAGGGAGTGTTGCCACGTTGTCGGATTTCCAGGAAATCATCACCCTCCGACCAACAATCAAGGAACTATGGCTATCGGTGAGGACAGGAGCGTGAGGAGGACGATGACCGTGGCAGGGGCTTCGCGGCAGTGGGCGTAGGAGGCAACAAACCCAACAACACTGTGGAAACTCCCCAGTGCAGAATGCTGAAACCAGAGGTCGTGGAGTAGAAGTGAAAATGACGGAATACTCGGACGGACAACAATATCGAGTGACTGACAAAGAAGGTTTCGGTGGTATAAGGATAAAGGGGGTGAAGTTACCCCTTTGTCCCTCTAATCTTAATAATGCAAAATTCTTTCCACAGGGGTGTTTTGGGCATGATGAAAATTCGAATATGGGTATCATGAATACTTGTGATGGGAGTATCGGAAAAAATGATAAGTGGATTTTATTGTGGTGTGACTGACACAGTGACCTATGATATTGATGATATATGTGAGAAACAGGGACAACGGAAAAGGAGTATTCAGACACCAAATGGAGAACTACTTCCGATTGAGGGTGATGAAAAAATTAGGATCACCCCAAGTCTCAAATTATCTAATTGTTTATATGTCCAGGCTCTTTCTCACAAGTTGCTTTCTATCAGCCACGTAACAAAGGAACTGAATTGTGTTGTATTCACGTACCCTACTTTTTGTGTATTACAGGATATTCAGACGAAGGAGATCCTTGGACGTGGCACTGAACGGTCTGGATTGTATTACGTTGATGAAGTCATCCTTCCAAGCCCAAAGATACTCTCTGTTCGTAGCACAGCATCCCAGAAAAGTTGGTTGTGACACCAACGCTTAGGTCACCCTTCCGATAGCTACCTAAAACAACCATTTCCTTACTTATCTGGCTTCCCTATTTCATGTGATTCGTGTCGTCGTGGAAGACTCATCGTGGGCAACCACATACTTAGCTAATCGGTTGCCCACGAAGAATTTGAAACTCAAAACTCCACTTCAGGTACTTGCCTCATATACTAAAGTGCCTCCTTACCTTACATTGTCTCCACGAGTATTCAGGTGTTCGGTATTTGTACACATTTCGAAAGTTAATCGCACAAAATTCGATCCGTGCTCGGTAAAATGTGTGTTTGTGGGTTATGGGATCCACCAGAAGAGGTACAGATGCTATGATCCCATATCCAAGAAATTGTATACAACAGTACATTGTGATTTTGTTGAACATGAATTATATTTCAGCAAGCATCCCATATCTAGTGGGCTGGGGGAGACGACTTGCAGTGACCCATCCATATTCCCTGAACTCCAGAAAGAGTCTTCCAGTTCATCAGGACCACTGCCACTTGTCTCGTCCCCTATGACCCTAGTGGTACAGCCCGGAGGACCTGAGATGTCACCAGCCCTTCCTTCTCTGTATATCCAGGTAAGTTCCTCTGAACCCTTATTTGATGTTGAAGAATCTGGATCTACTCATCATGATGATGCTTTAGGTGATACAAGAGGATCCGATGTTCGGGTACTTCCTCCCAGAATGGTGAGAGGAGTTCCTCCTCGTCGCTACATTGCCGATCATGTCCCCGATTCCCAGAGATATCCTGTGGCAAACTTGTTCAGAGGGAGGATGACAGAGTCAGCTAGGGCGTTTACTATGGCCTTATATCTGGAGGAGATACCCAACTGTGTGGAAGAGCCATTGACTAGGCCTGAATGGAGGAAAGCAATGGAGATTGAGATAC
>JAOYMZ010004243.1:0-23613 GCA_025802335.1 Pinguicula primuliflora | reverse complement strand
TTCCGGCTAACTTGAGGTAAGTAAGCTAACCTTAATATCAAAAACACGAATTACACATTTTTGGGTTCGATTTCAACGTTGAGTCCGAAATTGAGAATTGTCGGAATGTCAGAAATCGACCGATTGATCCTACATATTCGCCGTTAACAGCGAGAGTTCAATTGCATCAATTTCAGAGATTCATCGAAGAAGACATGTAGCAAAAGCAGCTACCAGTTTCCCACTTGAGTCTCGAATTACCCCTCCAACTCCTGTGGATCCAGATCATTTCGGATATCAATGAGCGAGATTCAATCTGTTAAATGCTGGCCTGCCCCATACTTTTTTATCAGCCTTAGTGGTATTGCAGCTCTTAGTTTCAAATTTAAGACTCTTCATTTTAGCACAGGTGAGAATATTGCCAAGCAGTTCTTCTGTTGCTGAGATGATCGAGCGAAATGATAGAGAGGAGTCTTCATATTTATTTTTGCATCTATGTTTCCACAGGCACCATGTGATTAACAGTGGTAAGATCTTTCTGCAGTTCAACTCAGAAGCCTCTTTCTAATGTTTTCCAGCGGAATTTCAAATTTGTATCCTTGTTTCGAGTGATCCTTGAATAAATTGCCCAGATGGTTGATCCTTGAATAAATTGCCACCACGGGTTCATCATACCAACAAAACATATATCTTGTAACCTTCTAATTCCTAATCCACCCTCATCTTGCGGTAGAATTTTTTTTTCTCAAATAAATACAGTGACTTTTCTTCTTGCCATCATTTTCTCCCCATAAAAAATCAGCAAAGGGAGACTCCATCATCTTCATAACCAATTTGCTAGGTGTCATAACCATGAATTGATAAACTCGCAGACTGGTTAAGACATGCTTGATGAGTATTAAACGACCTCCTATGTTTAGATATTTCGAACTCCATTTAGACAATCTGTTCTGGATCTTCAGTATCAGGGATGTAAAAAGACATGAATGTTTCCTGACTCTATACAATGGGATTCCTAGATATTTGTGAGGAAATTTGTGTGAGACAAACCAGTCCATTCAACAATCTTGGAAACCATTTCTGCAGGTGCCTTGTCTGAAATGAGGAAATTACTTTTATGCAAATTCACTTTTTGCCCAGACATATTCTCATATTCTTCTAGCACATTCATGACCTCCTTCAGAGCACTCTGAGTGTCCCTTATGAACAAGATTAGATCATCTTCAAAGCCGAGATGAGAAATGGTTTGACACCATTGTTTCTCTGATATAAGGTGGTTCAATCCCTTGCTCAAAGCTTCTGCTTCAATGACAAATAAAGAAGGAGATAAAGGGTCTCCTTGTCTCACACCTCTTGTAGAATGGAAGAAACCATGAGTTTGTCCATTCCATCAGATTGAAAACCAGTTATTTGAAAGTAGTCTCCAGATGATATCAATCACAAACTCAGCAAAACCAAATGCTCGAAGTATTATGATAATGTGCAGCCATGAAACACGGTCGGATGCTTTTGCTATGTCAAGTTTTATGGCAATGTTGTGACCCCTTGTTTCAGATCAAGAGAGTTCAACAATTCATGCGCCAAGAGTGTATTGTCCGAGCTGGAGCGTCCTTTCACAAACCCACTTTGCTGCGGGGAAATGATGTTTGGCAATATAGCAGCTATTCTTGTTGCCAGTATCTTCGAAATAATCTTCGCCGCAAAATTACACAAGCTAATTGGTCTCAAATCAGACATGGAGTTCGGGTTATTGACCTTTGATATCAGACAAGAGTAGCACAGAAGTCATAGCTTTAGGTAGCTCATATCCTGCAAAGAAGTAATGTACCACTCTAAGAATATCACCAACAACTATTTCCCAGCAATGTTGATAGAAGAAGCCACAGAAACCATCTGGGCCTGGAGCGCTGACTCCATTCATTGCAAAAATTGCATATCTAATTTCGTCAATTTCTGGCCATTGCGATAGACTCTGATTCATGTCTGCTAATATCAACTTAGGAATGCTTCCAAGAAGCCGGTTAGAAACAGAAACATCCTCTGCAGTAATAAGATCAGAGAAATGAGCAATTATTTTATCAATAGCATCAGTACTATCAGAGGCCAATGCTGATATTTTCACATTTTGCTGCCTCCTGGTCATTGTCATCCTATGAAAATAAGCAGAATTCCTGTCCCCCCTCATTGAACCATTTGATCCTCGACTTTTCTTTCCAATATATTTCCTCTGCCAGCAAACATTTGGATAGTTGATCCTGTGTAGCAATGTATTGTTATGATAGTTACTCAGAGTTTTCCTGGTTGTATGCAAGCTCAAGTATTCTCATTTCTTCCTCGGCCTTTTTCAGGTTCTCTCATTTCTTCCCATATGTATCTCTGTTCCAAGTCTCTTGAGTTTGCTACAAAAGATATGAGTCAGATTACCTGCTGGCAGATGAGCTTCACAGGAATGTTTTACCACCCTCATGAAATCTGGATGTGTTAGCCAAAATTTGTGAAGCTAGAAACATCCATGCACCAGAGGAGTTGGAGATACCATTTCTAGTAGCAATGGAGCGTGATCAGAAACTCCCCTGTGAAGATGGGAAACCTTCACCTTTGCAACTTCCATAACCTAGTTTTCAGAGAGGAGAATTCTATCCAGTCGCTTCAATATTTTTGACTTGCGTCTACGTTTATTGCACCAGGTATACTCATTCCCAGAAAATCCAGCATCCAACAAATTACAGTCATGTATAGCATCAATAAATTCTTAGACTGGCCCCATATTAACTGGCCTTGCCCCTTTTTTCTCCTCATCAGATGTAACAACATTAAAATCACCTCCAAACAGCAATGGTACAATCAAGGAATGACTAACTTGTTTCATATCATGCCAGAGTTTTTTCCGTTCGTTTATGCAGTAGTTTGCATATACACCCCAACATAGCATTTATTAGTTTGATCACCAAGCAATATCTCCATCACCATCAATCGAGGAAGATCCAAAAAAAATTTGCAATGAAGCCAGCTTCTCCACATTATTATCTATATTATACCAGAACAGTTGGATACACCTTCTGCAAAATTTAATTTTTCCAGTAAGAAAGGTAGTTGTTCTTTACCACTTTTGGGTTCTGTCAATATCACGAACCCAGATTATGAATTTTGATGAGTCATAAAAGCCTTCGCTCGGAGGGAATGTTACCAACACCGCGAATATTCCACACCAAACCTTTCTTCATTGTTGGCTGTGCTTAAACTTGGCACGAATATTGTAACCTTTCAGCTTGGAGGCTGAAGGCCAAGGTGATGCACCAAATACTTTTGTCTTACACTCAGAAGACGAGCCTCTTCTTCTTCTTCATCTTCTTGCATTATTTATAATTCTTCCTCGTCTTCAGCCTCGCGCAAATCTTCTTCATGCCATATATCATCATGAGGTGAGACTCTTAAATCAACATTAATTTTCCTTTTGATAAGTCTCATATTTGCTCCAAGGATTCCTGAGGTACATCATACGACTCACCACTGGAAGAAACTTCACAGTTCATAAAAGTAACACATTGTTCTGAGGGATTTCGCTCATGTTTCGGCACTTGAATTGCCTCAGATTTTCCGCCTTTTTTCCTGAATTAGTATCCGCCGAGTGAACAGCTGATATTGAAGTTAAATCACCCAAAATTTCTTCGGCAATCTCAGCATCACATTGCTTACAATTCGCAATTGACATCACCTGACTTGCCCCAGATTTTACTCCTACTTCAGTGAAATTAGGACCTGTCAATTTTGTAGGTGCATCCGGGATTAAGGTGTCTTCATAAGCAATTGCGGTACAAGAAGGCAAATTCGCGGCACAGAGTTCCAATTGCATAACAGTGGAAATGCCCTTATCATATAATCCCTCATTCAACGAAATATCCATATTCATCAAATCAACACTTTGAGCAGCTTTAACGAAGCAGCTTTGTCTGGTGGCAACGGCAATTAGGTGAACTCCTCAGCAACTTAGGCTTAATAGGAACCTTTAGGCAGGATGCAGGTTAGGCGGGAATTTAAAAAATTCTCAGATAATAGGAAGTAAACTTTGAACAAATTTACATAAATTACTTTAGGCTTCATTACCGCATCAGAAGTCTGTACATATTCCCTAAATTTTCCAGTCTTCTTCCAGCTCTCCTGTGATAGTACATTCGGTGGGTGCAAAACTTTGCATGTATCTTGAGAATGACCCTTTCTTAAACAATGGCTGCAATAAGCTGGATATGTATCATATTCCATAAGTTGCCAAAACTCAGTTATCCCCATAACTATCCAAACACGTTTTAGAGGAGCTTTTAGAAGATCAATTTCCACACATATTATAGCCTTGTTAGGTCGTCACAAATACATGGTGGCTTGATCAGTCATCAATGGTTTACCCAAAGCTCTTGCAATATCGAATATATTCTCCTTCTTATACAATAAAACAGGAAGATTATCCAATGAAATCCACGCGGAAGCTATGTGGGACTCAGCATCACTTCGAAAATACGGAGTCCAACTAAACATACGCATCGGAAATCTACTAATATTCCAACATTCACGTAGCAAAATTTTGTTTATCTTCAACACAACCAAAAATGCAGTAGAAGGAATCACATTCCTTACACACAAAAATTGGTAAATATTGTATTAATTTTAAATAAATTAAGTGTAGAAGAACAAAAAAATACTAATTATATTATTAGGTAGAAAAATTAAAAATAATATTTAGTAGTATATAAAAATTATACTTGTTTTTTAAAATTTAAGAGGGGAACGTGCCCGAGGTTCTTCAAGCATCCTCCATTGTCCTAGACCCCTACGTGATCCATATCTAACTAAAACTTTTCATATCAATAATATGAATTCATGATCTAGAAAAACATGAATTATATGAATATTTAAACAAGATTTATAAAATTTTCAACGACATAAATAAAATTTATTGTGTTCTATCTCTAAACTAAATTAATGTCATTATTTTTCTTATTTTAATCCATTGTTTCTTATTATTGTGTCTCCTTTTTTGGTCAAATTTTCTCTTTTATTATACCAGTAAACAGATTACAAGGCTGACCCTCTCCTACTTGGGGGAAGATTTTAATGTTGTAACCTGCACTGAAGAAAAAAAACGGGGAAGAGGGGAATATACATCGAGAAAAATGCTACAAACTATGAAGTGCCTACATGTCATCATGGGATTGGGCGGTCAGCGGGACCGCAGAAAAGTGTTGAATACATGCCACACCAATCCCGTGTTGTCACGTAAGCACTGCATAGTTTGCAGTATTTTTCTCACTGCACGCCCCCTCAACTCAAAAAGGGAGGTAATCCCATTCACTTATGACTTAGGGACAACTAGAGGTTTTTCCCATACCTTAAATCAATGTAAACTAACAGATGCATGCTTTAATGGCAACCAATACCCATTGAGCAACAAAAAAAATCCCCAAGAAGAATTCTTAAAAGACTTGACAAGGTGTTGCTATCAGAGGAGTGGTTAGATACGGACCTTCAAATACAGGTCTCACACGTGCATAGAGGGCATTCTAGCCACTCCACAAAAAAACCATCAAGATTTCAATACCATCAATTCTGGGAATTACATCCAACTTTCAAGCCAACAATTGAAAACTCTTGGATAGAACCTACCCCTCAAGGTAGTGCCATGTTTACTTTCAACTATAAGCTGAAAAGATTAAGAAAGGCCTTAAGGCGGTGGAATAAGCAAACTTATGGAAACATATTCCAAAATCTGGAAAAAAAATCAGAAGATGACATACTTAAGCTTGAACAAATATATGACCATTCTGGTTCTAAACAGGATATAAACCAATTACTCCAAGCTCAGGCTCAATATACCACTCATCTGCTCGCTGAAGAAATATACTAGAATGAAAAATCCAGAATTAAGTGGCTTGCAGAAGGGGACAAGAACACTAAGTATTTTCACAAAAAGTTTAAATGATTCTTAAATTTTTCGTCAGAGCTCAACTATCTAAATCTTTGTCAAGCACACTAATTTGTTTGATCCCGAAAACTCAAAATCCAAGTAACTACACAGACTTCAGACCAATTAGTCTCTACAACTTCACTGGAAAAATTATCACAAAAATGCTATCAGCCTCTTTATCACGAGTTCTACCAGACATTATCTCTCCTAAGCATAGTGGTTTTGTCAAAGGAAAACTCATATCAGATAATGTTCTTTTAGAACAAGAAATTATTCATCACTTAGATAAAAAAAACATGAAGGACACAATGTAGCTTTAAAATTGGATACGACTAAGGCTTTTGATAGAGTATCCTAGTTATTTCTGTTATCAGTTCTAAGAGCTTTTTTTATCAGAATTGTTCATAGATATGATCTGGAGATGCATTTCAAACTGCCATTTTTCTATACCAACAAATGGCCAGATATTTGGAAATTTCAAATCCACAAGAGGATTAAGTCAAAGGAATCCACTAAGTCCGCAACTCTTTATTATAGCAACAGAAGTTCTCAGCAGGAATCTCAACAATCTTTTAGAAATCAAGCTCTGGTGTGCTTACAGGGTGCCTGCTGGTTGCCAAGGACTCTCACATCTTTCTTATGCATATGATATTATTCTGTTCACCACAGGCACCAAGAGGGCTCTTACTATGTGTCTCAAGTTATTACAGGAGTATGAAAGCTGCTCGGGGCGGAAAATTAATTCTGCAAAGAGCAACTTTTATCTATCCAAACAAGCTCCTAGCACAAAGAGAAGAAATATCACATCTTGGACAAGGTTCAGACACGCCCAGCTCCCTATGATATAACTGGGCTCTCTTATTTATCAAGAAAGGAAGACAAACAACCTGTTTACACCCATTCTAGTAAAGATTCATAAACGCATTGAAGGATGAAATTCCAGGTATCTGTGTAGTGGGGGCAAACTCACTCTGATCAGATCTATGCTATATAGTCTCCCAGTCTACAATCTGATCACCATCCTCCCCAACAAATCCATACTAAAAAAGATTTAAAAGTCCTGCTCAGATTTTTTTTGGGGCACAAATGAGGGCAAGAAAAAAAATGCATTGACGATCCTAGAAGAAAATTTGCTTACCTCATGAAGAGGGAGGTCTAGGACTAAGGCAACTTCAGGATATATGTACTGCTGCAGGGATGAAATTGTGGTGGAGATTTAGACAAGGCCATTTACTCTGGGCTACCTTTATGAATAGAAAGTATTGCACAGATCTTCCCCCAATCTAGCGGTGACTATGGTGGTACAACACTCCCACACTTGAAGAAGAATGTTGCAGATCCGAGACATCATGGCTGGACACATAAGTTGGAGAATAGGGGAAGGTCTATGCAGTTTCTATACAGATTCTTTGCTTAATGGGGAACGCCAGTTACACACCCAAAGCTACAAATTCATCATGTAATCTATGATAGGAAGTGGCATGAAAGTAGCCTCAATGTAGTTGTCCCATTCTACATCATCGAGGAAATAAAAAAGTCCCCATATTTGAGGGCTTGGGTAAATGTTTTGGGGCCAGAAGTCACCAGGAATATCAGTAGTCACTCAGCATGGGAGATTATAAGGCATCGCGCGCCCAGGAAAGACAAATTTTCCTTCATTAGGCACCTAGCGATCCCAGCTGAGTGTTCACATGTGGAGAATACATCACATTATACTTGCCTTAGACAATAATCTAAAAAACAAGGGCATCAGCCTAGCCTCTAAATGCTACTGCTGCCAAGACATGCCACAGGAAGAAACCACAAACCACCTATTCTCTAGCAGCGAACTTGCATTGGAAACATGGCAGTGGATGGAGCTACACAGTGAAATCTCTGCCGTGGTGGGAACCATTACTATAGAAACCATGCAGAACTCTGAAGGACAGCAAGAAGCATCTCAGCTCTCAAATTTCTACAAAGATGCATCATGATTTCAACCTATTGGATTATATGGAAGGAAAGGTGTCTTGTGAAATTCAAAAGTACACTTCTTCTCTGACAACCCGGCTTCAGCAAATACAAACTTTGGTTAGAGACATCTGGAATCAAACAGCCATCAAGGCCATACCCATTCCAGCAGAAGCTGCGGTTTTCACCTTTTAGAACATCTCTCTAAAGCCCCCAGCACACAAACAATGCTCTCAGGTTCAATGTTGCTTCAGCCAAAAATAAACTCACGAGAATTACTGGGATGGGAGGTATTATCAGAACCAGTACAAGGGCAGCACCTCAAGTCTTCTCAGCAGGATCTTTCTCAACTACTTTCGAAGCAGAAGCTGCGGGCATCCATCTGGGGCTAGAGTCATGCAAAAACTGCGCCACATGAATTGAAATACATGCTTCAGATCCTCTGGTGCTTAAAGGAATTCAATGTCCAGAAGATGGTCCCTGGAAAATATATTCTCTTTTACTCACCACTAATCAGTCTCTCTCTAGCTTTTCCAGTGTACAGGTCCTGCAGGTATCCAAAGCTGCGAACTCAGTAGCAGGAGCCGTGGCTAAAAGAGGAGCGTCCTACCTTATTTTTGGCAACTTCAGCCTCATCAACTTCCGCATGAGATTCATACTCTACTACAGAAGGACTCTCAACAATCTGAAATGGAAGAAATTGCTCTCCAAATAGATGTGCTGCAGTTGCAAAGGGACCAGGAGGCAACGACTGCAACGTCCCCAGGAAAATGCAAATAGCCCTGGATTCTTATTTTATGATTAGGGTTAGATAATTAGATAGACACACACAGGGGTAGGCACGCACAAAAAATTGTAACAAGAGGCAAGTTGGGTGTCGTACTCTTTTTCCTTTTCAAGACTTTCCTCTCTCTGGAGGTTTGCTTGGAAAGATTTTGAGCAGGCGGGACGATTTGCCCTCTGCACTTAGGGGGGTTCGGATGGGTAGGAGGTACCTTTATCAAATCCGAACATCTAGGAACTTAGGTTAATTAAAGGGCAGTACGCCATTTTTTAGGCTTTCTGTCCTCACTCACGTACATTTTTTAGGTGATATTGCACCTAGAATTATCTAGGGCTCAAACTCAGGATTTTAATATAGGTTTTCCACCTACAGGCGTGAAAGGACTTATAGCATATTTTATTTCTAGAGTGTTAGGAGGTCTAAAGTCTAATGTCCTACAATTTCACAAATTATAAATGAAGAGGAATTTTTTTGGGGAAAAGAAAGTAAAATACATCGAGTTTAATCAGAAAAGAGTGATCCGCATCCAAAGTTCTTAAAGGGGTATTGACTGAGGAAGAGGTTGAAATTTTGTTGGACCTTGTGTCTCTGGCCTCCACTTGTTCATAAAAAATTTGGTTGTTTTTCTTTTTCTTTCGTCCAGTCTTTTTGTTTGGGAACCTCTTCCACATGAGCATCTACATCATCCCTCCACTATTCTTCATAATCAACAGGTGTGACCTAATGGTTATGTGACTGATAATTGCACTCAAAGGTCATGTGTTCAAATACCGTCAGAGACATGAGTCTGTCACATATGGCTTGCCAAATGCGTCTTACCTCCCTTCCGTAGTTTGCAGGCTATTGCAGTAGGATGTTGGGCTTACCTACCTACCTACGTTATCAAAAAAATGTGATTTTTTTTTTACTCTAGCCGTTCTACGCTGTAGACCCTATCAGGAATAACAGAAGTATTATTGGGAGTAAAAGGACTGGCTGTGGGATTCAACGGTGTTACCGGAACGAGTTCTTGTACTGACTCATCGTGAGCGGAGGTTGAAAGAGGAATTATAGCCAAGACCTCTGAGGTTTCCAGAGGGTTCATATCTTCCGCCAATACTTCACTGTTAGAATCAAAAAAAGAAAGATAGGACAATCCTTTCCGAATCATTTTCTTCCTATAGCAGTTTCAGAATGTGTTGTGTGAGATCAATGAACAATTTAATGTTATTCGCATAAAAAATATCCATGATTATTTCTGAACCTTTTCCGGGTTAGTGTCAGATATATCACCCCACTTCAAGTTATTCTTTTTTGATAAAGCAAATTTTTTATTACTGAAAAGGATTTACATATACATGTGTTTCTAGTAGGTCAAAATTATGCACATCCTGGTAGACACGTTTTAGGATTCATAATCCATTCTACTATCGAAAATACAAAATCAGGTTTAGCCTTAGTCTTTATCCAACTCCATGAAACAGTTTGAAGCTTCCTCAGTTGATCTTCTGCATCCGGAACTAGGTTGTTGAAATGTTTCTGATTCCTGGCTATCCATATAATCCATGTGGTAACCGACCAGAGCATGATCTAAAGATCTCTTTGAATTCCATTTAGTTTGTAAGCGATGAAGATCTTCATATTTGCTTCATGATGCACAGGCATTTCCAGCCATACAAATAGATTGCTCTAAAGTCCTTTGGCAAATTCACAACTTTCGAATATGTGATCTTCTGTCTCTGTTGCTGAGCTGCATAAGATGCAAAGGTTCGGTGATTCCTCATGCAGAATGTTTCTGTTTTGAGATTGAGAAGAGCAGGCAGCCTTCTCCTATTTAATCTCCAGTAGAATATGGAGACTTTTTTTGGAATAAACTTGTTCCAGAGCAATGTAAGCTTCTCCAAATCAGTTGGTGAGATGTCTTTCTGCTCTTGGTTTTGTCTGATGAAGTGAGATACAGTTTTTGTTACATAATGGCCTGACGCACTGTGTTTACATTTCCAAGTATGCTCAGCATGTACCTGAAATGAAAGATCAGACAGCACAACAGTTAAATGGAGGAGTTCTTCTTTTCCCATTCAAATAGTTCCCTTCTCCAAGCCCATTTTCATTCCCATTCGTTATTCACCCAACTCTCATGTTGTGTAACAGTAGCTTCCGTCAGGAGATCTATACGCATGAGTCTGTTGAATCTTATTATGATTTGAACAGAGCCTGCACGCAGATCACCCCAAAATTTTGTTCTTTCTCCATTCCCTAGATGTAGAGTTATCATTTCTTTGAACCATTCCTCGTTTGCATTTTTTTCTACCGCATTCCACCAGAAAGATTTGTGTGGCCTCCCCCTGGTTGTTGCAGTCATTTCTCCCCCAGCATGTGTTGATAGATTTTCCATTATCCTGTAAGTGCCTACTTGAAGTGATCCATGGTTACCATATGTTGAGATGATAACTTTTTTCAACATCTCCTCTTTGTTGTTCAACAATCTTCCAGCCCATTGACCAAATAGTGCCAAGTTGATATCCTGTAAGGACCTAATTCCCAGACCCCCTCTATCTATAGGTTGACAAACATGTTGCCAAGCTACCCATGACACTCATTTTTTTTCATCATTCCCTCCCCAAAAAAAGGTTCTACGGATTGATTCAAGGGTGTGTAGGACTTTATTAGGGGCAATGAACATGGAGAAATATTAAGAAGGCAATGAGGATAGCACCAAGTTGATTAGCACTCTACGGCTGCCACCAAGAGATTCGTGTTTTCCCATTTTCCCAAAACTTGCTTGAATCTGTTTATAACTAGTTCGCATAAAGCTGTCTGAGATGCTCTTCCACCAACTGGTAGTCCAAGGTATGTGAATGGAATTTTCCCAGTTTCACAGTTCAAGAAGATTGCCATATTATTCAATAAGCTCTCATTCACATTTATGCCAATTAAACTAATCTTCTTGTAATTGATTCTCAGACCAGACATTAGCTTGAAGCACCTCAATACTGCCTTGAAAGTTTTGATACTCTCAAGTATACTTCCCAAAAAGTATAGTGTCATCAGCGAACTGAAGATGTGATATCTTCACTTTATCTTTACCAACTTCCATTGAACTGCCATTTTTAGCATCTAATCCAAACCTTCTGCTGCAATAAGATAGAGAAATGGGGATAGAGGGTAGCCTTTTCTTAAGCCATGCTCAGGAATAAATTTAGCAGAAGGGCTTCCATTGATTAGAATTGAGTTCGTGACAGATTTTAGACATTCCTGTATCAAGCCTCTCCATTTTTCAGGGAATCCTAAATTATCAGTCATCTTGTCAAGAAATTGCCAACTGACTGAGTCAAATGCCTTTTCAAAGTCCAGTTTGAGGATCAATAGAGGCTCCTTTGTTTTCTTTGCTTGAAATATCATCTCATTCACACATAGCACCCCATCCAATATTTGTCTGCCTGCCAAAAAAGCGGTTTGATGTTCTGATATAACCTCTGGCAGTACTGTGCGGATTCTCATTGCCAAGCACTTAGCCAAAATTTTGTAAGCGCAGCCAACTAAGGTGATTGGGCAAAAATCATTAACCTTTTAAGGAGATTTTTTCTTAGGTAGCAAGGTGATGTGTGCTGCATTTCTCTCCCTAACAATCTTCCCATGTATGTAGAATTCATCCATCATACTCAGGATATCTTCTTTCATTACAGGCAAATTTTTTTTGACGAAATTGAAATTCATTCTATTTAGTCCGAGGTTTTCCTACTTCCACAGCTTGCCACAGCAGCCAAAATTTCTATTTCTGAAAAGGGGCTGATTAAGTGATTAACTGCAGCCTCGTTTAGTGTATTTCTAACCCTCTGGCCATCTGAGGTCTTAGCTTGATTGGTTCTTGGAATCTTTGTTCAATGCAGCATTTGAAATGATTTTTTTACCTCCACGGGAGTATCAAGCCATCTAGTGCCATAAGATATTCCTGATATACCATCTCTGGCCATGTTACTTTTAACATAATTGTGAAATAAACTTGTGTTTTCATCCCCTTGTTGTAGCCAGGCTATTCTAGATTTTTGAAACCATGTTGATTCCTCTTTTTTCTGAATAGTGTTGATATCATTCCATAGTTCCAATGCACGAAGCCTTTATGAATTCAGGATTTGTCCAGTAGCTACCTTTCTTTCCAGATCAGCTGACTCATCTTTTATCCTTCTTAATCTTGCTGCAGAATGCATATTGTTCTCGAGGTTCCATGTCTGTATACATTCCCTGATGATTTTCAACTTTTCTTTAATACGAAAACCAGAATGACTATCTCTTGCCATTTGTTGGATATCAATTGCACAAATTCATTGTCTTCCAACCAGCAATCTAATGTTCTCAATGGTTTAGGACCCCAGTTGATCACTCTATCCATTAGCAGGATCGGACAATGATCTGAGTCAAGGCGTTGCAAGCCCTCCTGAATCCATTGGTGTTGATTCCCAAACCATTTGTCGTTAACAAGGAATCTATCTAGTCTGCTCATTGACCAAAGGGCTGGCGTGTACCATGTGTATCTTCTTTAGATCATAGGCATGTCCATCAACCCATTCTCCTGCACGAAGTCATTAAAGTATTGAATATCTTCTGGATCAGACAAACCTCTCCTTTCATCACAGTTTAGGACAGTGTTTAAATCTCCAAAGATACACCATTTTTCATCCATCTCCCCCTGCATTCTACCATTTCCCAGAACAACCTAGAATACCATTTTCATCCCAGAAGCCTGAAAGATGAAACATGTCACGTTTCAAGATATAAAGTAAACCTCTTGCAGTGCCAGTTGATTGTTTGTATCCCCATTCGAAATGATCATCATACCATATTGTCTGGCAGAAAGCCCTGGTAATCACCTCTCTTTTTGTTTCTTGTAGTCCCACAAAGTCCACATTTTAATCCCTTAATAATTTCTTGATACCTCTCCTCTTCGGTCTCCCCCCTAACCCGCGAGTATTGAAAGAAATAATCCTCATTTCTGAAACTCAGTATTAACCTTGCCTTGATTATCTACTTCCAAACCATTTATTCTGATGTCTCTTTTTTCCATGGATTGTAGTTCATTGATAACTGTCTCATCTTTGTTGTGTGTTTGCATCCCCATTTTCTTCCCGAGAGCTAGAATGTCTTCAGCTTGATGTCTGAGATGCCTACTGTTTGATGCAATGATATTTCTATCATTTAGAGATGTGGTGGGAGTTAGGCTCTTTTCTATATGGTACATATCTTTGATTGCCTCTTTCCTAACCTTTGTTCTTATTTTTCTTACCTCTTTCTGCATCTCTTTCCTTATTGATTCATTTTTCTTTTTCTGTGCAGTCTTTTTCTTGGTTTTCCCTTTCCTTTTGTGGCTGCATCCTACTAGTTTTTCGACATCCTCTGATTTCTCATCATCCATACTAGTATATGTCTCTTCGATTATGTCACAGTTTTCATCCAGAGTTGACTTTTCTATGTCTTCAGAATGTAGGACACTCTTTTCGACAGCCATAGCCTGATTTTTTTCTAGTTCATGAGCCAGCGAAACCAATTCTGTTTCAAAGTTTGTTTTCCAAATCAGATCCTCAAATTCCAGATTTTTGATAGGTTCTATGTTTGTAGAGTTTGTCATGCTTTCTTCTTCCACTTCCTCATCAGAGTGTGATGGTCGCTGCCAGAGACGACCAATGCCTTCACAACCGTTTTCTTTCTCAAAGCCTAATTCATAATCATTCCCTTTGTCTACCCCATTAGATAGGACTTTGTCTTGTGCCTCATAATCTTTATCTCATTCCTCTTCTCCTTCAGAAAAGTCAAATCCATTATCTGTTTTTCTGGAGTGATCCAAGACACAGATTCATATTTACATTCTTGTGCTTCCACTGTCCATATTGTGATACTGCGCCCATCCAGAACTACTTCCATCTTAGAATTGGTGTCCACCCCTTGTTTCTTCAATATTAAGATTTGTGTTGCTTCCAGAAAAGCTTTGGTTTTTGTCACCTTGTCCACTCTGATGAACGTTCCAAGTTTATTACCAATGATCTGCAGATTCTCAGCCGTCCAAGCATTTAGTGGCAGTCCATATATTTTGATCCATTTCAGTTGCTCTTCCACCTCACCTCCTTCTATCCATTTCATCCATTTGCTGACCCAGGTGTCTACCCATTCTTTGTCCATTCTCAGAAGAGTGTCTAATTCTATGCCATCAGTGTCTCTTACCAGAGCAGCCCCCATGCCCAAACTACATACCATTAGGTTCCTGTATCCTCCTTTGCGTGACTCATTTTGAAATATCATATGACTTACCGGATCCTTAAGAAGAATTTTCCTTGTATGTCTCAGCCAATTTGCGTCCTCCTAAGTAGATTTGAGAATGATATCTGTATTTTTATCTGGGACTTTTCCTCCTCTTTGAATAGTATCTTGGGCCCTGTCTGTGTTAAGTATCACTGGCCCATGACTTCAATCCTGTTTATCATCCTGTTTTCCACTTGATTCTCCCATTTCTTTAGTCGATATAGCCTTGTAACTCAATCTTGTTCTAAGAGCCGGCCGAAATATTTGCTTAATTACTTCTATTTTCATATATATCGGCTTAATAGGATTCACATTTATCTGCTCTTCTTTCGGAAATCCAGCAACATTGGCTTTCCGTTTAAATGTCCCGATCCATATATTATTCAAACTTTCCTCAAGAACATTGGTATTAGCCACATTCCAAAACCTGACAAAGTCAAACCTGCTACCCATATTCGTGAGTTTAGTGGGTAAGGAGATATTGCATACCTGCCATTGTAGATTGAAAATGATTTTCATTGCATCCAAGCTCCAAGTTCTGGGAAAATTCGTGAAGAAGAACGAGATTACTTCCTGCTTCAGATCCTTCTTTTCTGTATCCTCAACCTCAGCCTCAGCACGCTGACCTAGCCTCGAGTGCACATTAGATCGGAGGCCCTCTACTCCTGCCCCTGTACTAGATTCCATATTCCCTAAGGGGTGAAAGCGATTGTTGGATGTTTGAGCTATTACTTCCTCCGGTTGTTTCTCCTTACGGAGAAATCCATGAGGATGGGTTTGGATGGCCTTGGTTCGAGTTTTCTACCTTACAACACTTCGTCCTAACGCTAAGGATGGCTAGAAACCTAAATTGCAGGTGGATTGTTTGCCGGTGCAGGCTGCATGGTCGGTTTTTGGTTGGATTTCCTAGTGGATCTGGAGTTCTCCTAGAGAGGGAAGCTCTCACTTCTCTCTATAATTTGAAAATTTATTCTTATTGAAACCTTCCATCCTACAAGCTCTCACTTCAAGTTATTCTTACATTTCTTGTTGCCTTTGCTCCCACTATATGTTTCAATCGGGACAGTAATTTCTACGGTCTACGGTCTCCAACTCACATGCCTCAACTGTCTCTACCTCACATGCCCTCAAAGAATCGGCTATGTGGCATAGGAAGTTCAAAGCAATAATATCACCGATGGGCCACAACAATTACTTGTTCAATATCCATACATAAATTAAGATCATATTATTGGAATGTACCATACAAATTAGAGAAATAATTATCAATCAACTTAAATAAGAATGTGGTGTTATAATCTTGTATTGTCTCTTATTGTGTTTATTCTTTATTTTCTCGTATTGTAGTTCTTATGTGTCAAAGATGGTTGTAGACTTATTTTAGTTTTTTTTTTGTAAATTTATAGGTTTATACTTGGGCTTACACCCATGTATATATTTTTAGCCAGTTCAGGTTAGTGATCGTAGTAACGAAATGAGAGTGATTGTAGTAAAAGATCCCGAACAAGTAATGATTTATTATATAGTGATGTTATTGGTGATTTGAAAAAACGCAATCAATAGTTATCCTTATGAAATTAGTGATGAAGTAAGAAGACACTATGTTGCCAGAGGTTCTTCTTAAGGACGTATTAAGTTTCCACAAACTGAATGTAGTTGCATTAAATAGATCATTTTAAGAGACATGGTGTAAGAAACATGATTTGTTAGAAATTCTGTTTGGATCACAATCTGGTATGGCTTTAGATGGATGGTCTGGAATTTGAGAAATAAGCCCACTTTACCAGATTCCAGTGCGACAAGGACTTCTACCAAGATTCTGTGTTCTAGTATGTCGTGGCCGCATACTAAAAATCGTCCCGCTTTGGGGCTAGGCGCCCTGTGGGGCGGTCTAGCCTGTTGGGCGTCTGCTCAGTCGCCTAGGGCTCTCACCCAGGCGGCCAACAATTTTTTTTTAAATATTTTTTTGGCAAAAAAATTTTCCCTGAGCGGCTGGGTACCGCCTAAGTGGCCTGGGTACTGGGCATTCCGAAAACACTCCAAGGTCACTCAACGCTTTCTCGAAATTGCCAAGAATTGAAAATTATCCTTTGGGAATGGTTAGCCGCACGAAGGAAAAAAATCATCGCAAATTCTTAGAGATAAAGATATATCTCTTTTGAAATAGATGCTACGGCCCGGTCCCATAATGGCCCAATTGTAAAGCTTTTGATGGGCTAAGCGGCCGGTTAGGCCCATAAAACTCTGTATACTTTTTTACCATTGCTAATATATTCTTTGCTTGGTAAAAAAATCTATATATTAAAACATATTTTAAAAAATGTTTCAAAACAGGCTTTCAAACATAAATTTGTAATATACATATTTTCATTTTGTTCCCTTTTTTATTTTATATTGTTTCTGTTATTAAATTAATACGTTTCTCTATTTTTTTTCGCTATTCAAATTGAATTTATCCGACGAATTTCTCGCCCATGGCCGAAGCGATTATTGTTATAAATAAAAATAGAAATAGAAATAGAAATAAAAATAGAGATTATGGAAAATATATACTGATCCAGGTCTTATTAGTGTCCATGCTAGAGGTGAAAATTTGGGACCGGGTCGCAGTTTGGACCGGGACCGCAGTCCGGGCTCGGACCGCCGAACCGGCGGTGTGGTTTGGCAGTCCAAAAAATGATGGACTGCGGTTTGGCGGTTGCGCACCTTCATTTTTATAAAAAAAAATAGATTAATATTTTTTTAATGTAAGAGCCGCTGTTTTCTTTTAGCCAATGAGGCAGTGACATGTGTTACTACCTTATTGACTAAAAGAATCTCGCGCCTCTTTTAGCCGTTGAAAGAAAAAAAAATAATCAATTGAATTTTTTTTGTTCTAATTGCTCTTTTTGTTTTAATTTTTTTTTTCTTAAAATCAATTCATCTTATCTATAAATATCTCATTTTCCCCGTAAAAAATAACCAACAATTTAACTCTTATCCAATTCTTCAATTATCCAAATAGGGAATTCTTACAAAATTACCATAGTTTATAGTTTTTGCTCTTTAGTATACGATGAACGGAAAAAGGAAAAGTATTATTTGGGAATACAATGTGTAGGTACTTCCACCAAAGGATCCATCAAGCCCACGACTATGCGCAAGTTGTGTTCGAAGGAAGTTAGTTGTGATCCTTAAAAGTTAGGGGAATTCATGTTGATCAAGCATTATAAAGGGTGTCATACGAGAAGTGCATTTGAGCAATAGGACACATTTTGATCTATTCTTATATCTGAGATTGGGAGCGCGATAATAGGAGAATCGATAATCTTGTAAACGAAGAAGATATTTGATTTGTATGTAAATTTTCCCAAACTTCTAAGGGCCCGTTTATTGCTAATTTTTTGTTTACAGATGGATTTTGATTAAGATCGTTAGCCAAATCAATGTCAAATGCAGTAAAAAGATTTCCAAAGTTGATATTGATAGAGTTAGTTATGGTTTCGTGTATTTACTTTGAGGTGGATTTGGGTTGATGGAACAGTTAAATGACGGTGAAAAGATAAAAATACCCCTGTTTTGAATTACAATCCCTATCTACATAGAATCAATCTCAAATAAAATAAACAAAATTTCACAAAATTTGCAAATCTGTTAAAAACAGAATCTGCAAATCAGTTACCAGCACAATGCCAAACGAGCCAACATAATTGAAAACAAACAGAATCAGTTCAAACATCATACAAAAACCAGATTATATACTTAACCATCTGCAAAAATACCAAACCACCAGGTCCAAAACAAGTTCCCAAACCACAACAGCATACAAGTTCAAATTAAAGTTCCAAAACCACTAGTTCAACAACATACAAGTTCATCAGCATACAAGTTCACTTTCCCTTTGGAGACATAGCCTTCATTCCATAATTGATTTTTTCGACGAGATACTGTAGCCACTCTTCATGTACATCGGCCTCTAGAATCATCCACATTTGATGGGAAGAAATATTGTTAAGGAGGTGTGATACGATAGCAGTCTGAGTCCATAAGTTAAATGTCTTTTCGTATAGCCTCAGTTCCTCCATTAGACGTTTTGCAATATCCAAAGGTGGATGAACTGGAGTATGGAGTGTGTGGACAAACGTCCTGATCTCGACGTAGCACTTGGTCTTTTCATCCTCTGCGGGCATGGGACGTTTTTCTTTGTTCCTCTTTGCCCTAGGAACAGCTTCCACACCGTCCTCGCTACGTCGCATCTCATCAGACTCATCTACAGTCTCATCGGTCTCAGCAATGTCCCCCGAGTCCCTTGCATAACCACCTGTCATCCTATCCTTGCCAAAGATTTCACATCAATCTTCGTATAGGGGAAATTGTTTTCCCCTTAGTGCCTTGAAGTCCGGATTGATCTACAAACACAATAGAATACGCAATTGTTAACAGGATGTAAACAGAAACATAAGAAACAGAATTTAAGAAACTTTACAAAATCATATGAGCTTAACCTGAAAATTCCATCCCATAAAGATGCATCCTCCACCACAACCTGATGCGTAGTAGGGTCAACTGAAACCCCGTTCATGCCCATGAAGTCTGAGAGAAGATCATATGTCTTCTACCACACGTGAAGTTCAGATTTCACGTGTGGAACAGCCTTAATTGTGCTCCATCTCACCTTCCAGGCTATCTTTTCGGCACATAAAACAAGGAATCCAGGTTTGAACCCTCCTTGGGCCCTCATTCATTCTTTTACAAGCTGATTGGCGCCATCAATTAATGCTTCTTCCTCCGATTTCGGTCACACCCTCTTCTTCCCCCTAGCCTTTCTGGCACCAGACCCTTCAACGTCACTTGCGCTGTTTACATGGCGTCCGGGGGATTTAGTCGGGATTTCCCCTTGCTGCTCCTCATCAGCCTCTAGGGGGTCCTCGTTTGCAGCAGCATACTCTGCCCTGACGTCTAGGGGGACTCCAAAGTTGTCGCCATTTGACCTTGGGCACCTCCCAAGCACATAAGGCGAATTATTTTAAACATCAGAAGGAGAACTGTTGCATATGTCCATAGGTGATTCATTAACCGGGGGTTTTTCTTAGTGTTGAAATGAAGAAGGGACAATGTCCCACACCGGTTGGAAGAAATGAAATTTACAAGTATAAATAGGAATAGTGGGGGTAATACAATAACCTTGATATCAGGGTTTTGAGGAGGATACCCATATTCCTAATTTGTTCACCCCCATGTGCTCCCACACATACGAAACCCGTCTGTTGGGCTCGGTTTACTCAAAGGCTCATGACCCATTTGTTGGGCCGGGCCGGTTTATGTAAAAATTATATTTCAACATGGTATCGGAGCACCCAGGTTTAGGGACCCATTGTTGTTGTGTATTTTCACTGTGCTTTGCCGGTGTGAGGTGTTCAAGTCCGACAGGGCATGCCTAGTCGGACTTGAGGGGGGAGTGTTAAAATGAAGAAGGGACAATGTCCCACACAGATTGGAAGAAATGAAATTTACAAGTATAAATAGGAATAGTGGGGGTAATCCAATAACCTTGATATCAGGGTTTGAGGAGGATACCCACATTCCTAATTTGTTCAGTAACAACTTTAAGATTCTAACAAATATCAAGTTCTTAACAACACTAATCAAATACTATTTCACAAAGCACAACCTGACATCAAGGTATTTACTTATATGTATTGCATATATCACATTCACTTACATATCCAGGTAAACACATACACACAATTAAACAACCAACATAAGCACACCCACATGCATTCAAAACTCCACCATTTCTATACATATGTATAACTGAAGTATGTTTAATTCCTAGCATGCATTTAATTTCAAATTCACATTTCAATTTAGACCTTAAAGGATCAACTTCTATTCCGAATTTGCTATCATAACTATGTCCAAATTCACATACAATTTGAGTAACATTTTGTTCTAAATTTGAACTAGCCTCATCAAGCTCCACCTCAATGGTAACTTTGGGGGGAATTTTTCTATCACAAGAGATGCTATTAATCACATTCTCAACATATACATCATCACTATGCAGACTAGCAATTAAGAATAAAAAATCAGATTCTATCTTTTTTTCATCTAAACATGTTTTTTCACTATTTAAAAAGCTATTTTCAAAATTTAAAATAATATTTTCGAAAATTGCATCTTGTTTTTCTACAATATCACTATGTTTAGAACAATCAAACAGGAATTCTCTGAAACTCCATTCTAGTTGCCTATCCTTAACAAATAATCAGATTCGAAATATAATAATGTTCTTTTACTTAAACTGAAATCAGATCCTAATCGTCAAAAGCTGTATTTTTTCAAAGACTCCTCACCAAATATAGAATGTTATCCAGTCCTTCTAACACAGACAAAAGATAGTTCAACTCACTACAATACAAAATCAGAATGCCAATTAAGTCAAATATCATATTGAGCGGCAAGCTCAGCACTAATACAAATAAGTGTACCACAATCACAAAGCAATAAATTCAAATCCCAATAATATGAGCAGCAATATATATTCCAATACGTAGAAAATATGCTGGAAAATATAAATCAGAAAACTTACTCGGAACCTATCAAGTAGAAGGTTCCTATCCAAAATTCAGGAATGATTTTACACCAAAATTACCAAACTAGTGACCTGCAACAATTCTAAATGCAGTAACAAGTAGCTCTTGAGATTTGTTTTCGAAAAACAAGAGATATTCTTTATGACTAACCCTGATTTGTCATAAATCAAAGTCTAACCAAAATTAAACTCCACCTAAGATAGTACTTTCACAATCGAACTTTCAGATTTGTAGCAGCACAATTTGGATTCTGAAAACCAGTGTTACTATAGCATGCAAATGATAACAAAACTATTTTTAATGACTTGCAGTACAAATATTTCGATCTATATATGTCGCAATTTCAGCACACAACAGAAGACTTAAAACAAAACTTACAATCTTCAATGCACAACACTATGCTAAATTTCCATAGATATATGTTCAACAGTAGCTACCAATCTCAATGAAATATTTCCCCTGTTGTTAAATTTAAAACCATTCGTATACTGCTTACTCTTGTTGCTTAGAATAATCTTGAGTGTGATCAACTTGATGTTAAGACTGCATTTCTTTATGGTGACCTTGAAGAAGAAATTTATATGGATCAACCTTTAAGTTATGAAGATAAAGAAAAAACAGAATTTGTGTGGCTTCTGAAAAAATCTTTATATGGATTAAAACAGGCTCCTAGGCAGTGGTATAAAAGATTTGATTCATTTGTTACTAGTTTGGGATTTGTAAGAAGTCAGTATGATTCCTGTTTCTATTTTTTACTCAGAGGTGATTGTTCTGTTTATTTGCTTCTATATGTGGATGATATGCTTCTTATAAGTGAGTCTAGAGCTGAGATAGATAAAATGAAGGTGCAATTGAAATCAGAATTTGAAATGAAGGATTTAAGGGAAGCTAAGAAGATTTTAGGGATGGAAATTGATAGGGATAGGGAAAATGGTATACTTAAACTACATCAGACAAGTTATATGAAGAAAGTTTTGAAGAAGTTTGGTTTTGAAAATGTTAAAACTGTTTCTATGCCTTTAACTTTACATTTTAAATTAAGTAAGTTGCAGTATCCTAAAACACCTTCTGAAACTTTGGAAATAGAAAGTATACCTTATTCAAATGTCTTGGGCTCTTTAATGTTTGCTATGGTAAGTATCAGGCTTGATTTGTCTTATGCTGTCTCTTTTCTTAGTAGATTCATGTCTAATCCGGGTTTGGAATATTGGGCTACTTTAAAATGGGTCTTGATATACTTAAATGGAACCTGTGATCTTGGTCTTGTCTTTAGGAGAAACTGTCAGAACTTAAACTTATTCGGTTATGTTGATTCAGATTTTGCTGGTGACTTTGATTCTCGTAAATGTACAACTTGCTATCAGTTCTTGCTAGGTGGAAACTGTATAAGCTGAAAATCTCAGTTACAACATATTGTTGCACTATATACAACTGAATCTGAATATATTGCCTTGACTGATTGTTTTAAAGAATATTTTTGGTTACAGGGACAGCTTAGTGAATGTAAAATTCTGTCTGAGGTAGGAACTGTTTTCTGTGATAGCCAATCTGCAATTCATTTGAGTAAAAATCCCATTTTTCATGAATGAACCAAGCATATAGATGTAAAACTGCATTTTATTCGGGATATGATTGCTGGTAGGGTTATCTTGCTTGAAAAGATAGATACTAATTTGAATTCTGCAGACATGGGGACTAAGGTGGTAACACAATTGAAATTTCAATACTGTTTGGAGCATATTGGCATGAATAGGGGATGATTTTTCGGAATACTGTTATTACTGTTTTTCTAGGTATGTATGTGGTTTAGCTACTGTTATTGTTTCAACTACATTATCAGAAGCATGCTAACTTGGTTCCAAATTGTAATACTGAAGGTTATCTTCATTCCTTATCCCTCTGTATGTCATTTTAGAATTGTTTCATGTCTTGGGACTACTTACAGATTGTGTTGTGGGTTCTGCGGATATTCTTATATCATCTGAGCTTGAGTATGTTGCATATAGATCTATACCATGTTCTGTTTTTTGGTTGGTTGTCTGCACTGTCCTATTCTGCAGGAAATGGTCTATTGGGCTGAACCATAAGCCCAAGGTGGA
>JAOYMZ010004232.1:0-23630 GCA_025802335.1 Pinguicula primuliflora | reverse complement strand
GCCTTAAGCTGGTTTTGTACTTACAGTTTATTTCCTTAATGAAATTCTTACTTACCTAAACAAAATCACCAAGATATGATGAATTAGCGAAGTCACCAAATTTAGGGTTTGAAGGAAACGTATTTGGGATTCATCAATTTGATTTTTTGAGGGCATGAATTATATATATATATATATATTAGAGCAATATGTAATTTAATTAAAATGTTGAGTGTAGTTTTCGTCTTTTAACATTTCAGTTAATTCGTAAGTTAGCCAATCACACAAAACAGAGTGGATACGAATAACATTCCAAATCTAAATTCGACCAAAAACAACGTGAAACGAACATATTCAAATTAACAATAAAAAAGAAACCGTGTTTGATATGTTCGTACACGCTATCCAATACAGCAAACGGCCCCTTGCATGGTAAAAAAATGCAATCATATCGTTATGCAACTGCTTTGTGTTGGCCCAAACCTTCAGAGGTCCTGTTGCTAGCCGCTTATTTCTTGAACTGCTTGCGTTATTTGCCGTGTTGTTGACGGCTATTAAGGGGTGTACATTGTGGCCGGTACCGGTCCGACCAGTAATCGGTACAACTCACCCCATGTATGCTTCAATTTCACCGAGAAATGCTTGCATCTTTCGCATGTTTCACAGTCTCACACGTATTATTCAATGTAACCAATGCTGAACAGGAAAAAAAAAATTGAGTTTGCAGTTAATTTCTGCTCAGAGAGTTGCTTGTTTGAAGCTTCTGTATCATGAGTTTATCGCTGCCTGTATCTGTTCCAGAGTCCTTCCTTTGGTTTCAGGTACCACCTTAACCACAAAAAGAATGCCAAGTGCATTCACTGCAGCATAAAGACAGAAGGTTCCTGCCAGCCAGTGGACAACGCAGTACAACCCAGTCGTTAGGTACTGCCATAATCCCATATTTCACAATCAATTTTCGAGAAAAAAATAAAATAACAGTTCATTACCATAGGAACTCCAGCTCATGAGGAAATTAAAAGTGAAAGAAACTGCCCATGCTCCAAACCAGTTCACTAGAGTTGCTAAGCTACCTGCGACTCCTTTGATGTTGATCGGAAATATCTGCAATTCGAGGTGTGATCTTAGTCTGTACTTTTACCTTTTATCCAGTGTTCGAGGAAGGGCTTAGCGGTCCCTGGACGGTAAAGACCCGCCTAGCGCGCGCCCCTAAGTGGGTGCTTAGGCAGCATTCGGGCATTCGGGCAGGCCCTGCACCTAGACGGGCTAGTCGACCGTCTTCTCGAACAAATCTTTTATCGTAGGATGATCATACCTCTGACATCATCACCCATGGAACACCACCCATTCCGACTGAGAAAGCCCCTATATAGACCTAGTTTGAAGATTGCATTTTTTTAGGTAAAAGACTCTCCCAATCCTGATTCATTGTACTTATCTGCATTTAGAAGTTTGGGAAGTACATTACCAATATTCCAGTGACAGCAAGTGGTGGAGCGAGCCCAGGTGCTACTCCATGCTCCTGGTAGGAGTACTCTCTCAATAAGAATGGCGGAACAAAACGGAATGATTAACCAACAGTTAAGAAGTACACGTACTAACCTTCAGATAGAATGAAATTGCAGTTAGTAGGCAACCCAGGACAAGCCCTGATCCAGAAATCTGTATAGAAGGTTGCAAGCATTTCTTAACTCTGGATAAAGGAAAAAATATTTCCTGCTGCTAATATGTGATGATAATCAATGTTACCACTATAAGAGGTTTTCTGCCTGCTCTGTCCATTAGACCGGCAGCAATTCCTGTTATTACAACCTGGAGAATTGCGTATATGATCGTTCCAATGTCAGCTGGGAATCCTGCAACGTCATTCATGAGATTTTCAGCTTTGAACCTCACCTCCCAGTCCATATGAAATACAAGGTAGTGTCAGTTTTACCTGCAGACTCAAATATACTGCTGGTATAGAAACAAACACCGTTTATTCCTCCAAACTGTTGACAGATCATGAGTCCTACTCCTATCTGTTTCGCAGTTGATTGGCTTTCCAAGTTAGGAAAGAAAGTTCGATAGATAAACCAGCTTTATTAGAGAGAAATTAAACCGTACAGTTACTGAGCTCAGGTATCGCTTTTGAAACAAATCAAGAATCTTGGCTTTTGGAAGTCTCTCCAGAGTTTCAATGTAATCCTGTCCATCAAAATCCTTTTAGTAAGCACATTTCAAACGACAAAATGTTACATTTTATTTGTTTTCAGAATTCTTTTACCTGAATCTCAGCAGCCTCTTCAGATATATCGAAATTCTTTCCTCTCAGTCTCTTCAGTGAAGCTTCAAACTCTTTCTTCTTTCCTTGTTTCGCCTGAATAATTTGACTATGAGCTTTCTCAACTTTTTCTTTCATACCTTGAGACATGTTTTAGTTTATGCATGAATCAAGGTTCTTACAAGCCATCTCGGTGATTCCGGGATGATAGCGAGCCCGAGGACCAGGATAGCACAAGGGACTATGCCTGCACAAGTCGAGGTATAATTAGTTTCTAATGATTTGGCAACATAGAGTAGACGAAAATTATAACAGTTAAATACATTTACCTACTAATGCTAACACCCTCCATGTTAGCATTGTTCCTATGATGAACGATACAGATACTCCAGTACAAATCATAAGCTATAGAGTAACAGCAAAGGAAGTTTCAGCTTGTCAACCTCAGGCCAAACATATACATTACACATTCACTGCAATCAAAGAGTGAGAAAATACCTGGTTTACAGTCGTCAATGCTCCCCGTAAATCCTTGGGAGCGATTTCAGCTATGAACACTGGAACCTAACAAAAAAACAGCTTCCATATGTTAAACCCTATCTTCTCTAATGGTAGGAAATTTACAGCTAGCTAGGCGGTATAATTACCACATAAGAAAAGACTCCCATCCCATATCCAGTGGCTAATCTTCCAATATCAAGTAGCAGACCCCCCTGTCGAAATTACAGGATTTGATGAATCAAGACATAATTTTTACATCCAGCGCTGAAGGTGTTAGATATCGCAATTCAGTGAAATTACCTGAGCGAAGTAAATACATAGCCATCCTGCTGTACAGAATCCACTTGACACTATCATTGCCTGTTCAGATTTTCCACATCAAGCCTTAGTTTTCACAAACTAGTTTAATGTCTATGCACTATGCAGTGAACTCACTCACCCCTTTGCGTCCCGTGAGATCTGCAATTTGACCGCTGGTGATTGCACCAATCATTGCCCCGAAGGTCAGTATGGAGCCAAACAATGCGTACTGCAGAAAAAGGAGATCAAAAGAGGCTTACACTCGAAACTTGAAGTTCTCAATTGAGTTCAAGTAGCCAAAAATCATTAACATCAGGTGCAAAATTCCAACTTACATCAGCTAGAGATAAGTTCACATCTACTCTGATTGCTGCTTGTGTAGGTGATGAATACCCTGCCTGCAAAATTTTGGAAAGCATGAATTACAAAGAACACACACAAAGTTCTTTATCTCATGTAAGACGTACGCAAGATCCGAATGCATAAGAACCGCAGACTGCAACGGTTGTACTGAGGTAAACCATCCATCTATCCTCGTGGCTCCTCACAATAGGCACCCGCTGTTTTTCAACACTCGAGGACGTCTCCTCATCGTGCAAAATCAGCGGGATGTTCTTCTCAATATCTTGATCCTTATCCATGCCTAACTTCTTCTACTCTTCCCTTTGCCAGTGATAGGCGCTCTTATTGAAAACCAGGGATATGCGTACAAGATGGATGCAAACTAGGGAAAGAACGACAAGACAGTAGACAGCTTTTTTCTGTTGGCACAAAATTGAACGAACTTTTAGATGAGAGAATAAAAGTGCAGTAAGAAATTCCCACGTTTTATACTGGTACTTTAAATACGGTAGATCTACTCTTATTAGCCTTCAAAATCATTTAACTTCATCATGCACTGAAAACAAAGCAGGAAACAAATATATAATCCACTAGACTCCCGAATTATACTGTTAAGCCTACTTTTTTTTTAATAAGTAATGCAGAGAATTTCAACTCATAATCGATGAGTGTAATTATTGTTCATATAATCACTAAGTCAACCCTCTTTGATACTATTAAGCCTACTTAATATACTATACGGTGTGTTCCGCCATTAGAGTCAACCTTAAAGGCCTTCAAGTTCAACTCAAACAAAACAATAACGATAATATCAGAAATGTGACCCAGAAATGACACCTTTAACGCACTAATAGGCTTGTGAGCACACACACTAACATTGGCATGTGTGCTGTCATTTTTGAGTGGCGCATTTCTGACATCAGTTACTCCAATCAAGTCCCTTTTCCAGTTGTCCCTCCCATAGAATCAACGGCTGAAACTTCCCAGACAATCTATTTAACGTATTAAGACCAATTGTTGTCCAAGCTGGCGACATTAAATCATTAGATATTTCCGATGCTCCAACTCACCTCACATGACAATTGACAATGAACAGTAGAAAACTCCACGCCACATCCGTCCCTTTGTTTGTATCTGTAATCTCAGAAAAAAAAAATCAGGTTAAATTGTGCCTTTGGGAATCTGAGTTTCGAAGATTAGGAAAACCAAACCATGATATGACGTGATGTAATGATTACCAAAAATATCTCCACGAAGCTACGAAATAAATCCAACCTCAACCACAATCTCTAAGGAATATGCAATAATAGCACGAGAATATGAGAAACCAGACATACTATGAGTGACACCCATTCATTCTTCCTCTTCTATGCTTCTTGTACTGAGAAAATTCACCAGACTCAATTTAACATGTTTAAAAATAGAAACTGTATAGCTCGATAAGATCCTTTTCTTCAGCCCCCAATCCACCTTCTCATATTTATCCGAAAATTATCAAGTGGCACTACTAAGGACACTTGTCTAAGTTTTCATCGTCCTGATGAATCACTCTTCTGGATGCTGAAGCATTCTTCAACAAGATGCTGAATTTTCTATTTAACTATAACCATCTCTCTAGATAGTTTTGGGATTACAACATTTATAGGTTTCTTCCATCAAACTCGGATCTTGGGGGGCATCATGCAATTATAAAGCCCATTCATCCATGAACAGAACAGTATATGTTTTTCGGTACCGACCATCAAGATTTCTGTCATTTGCGTCCGCGTCAGCTTCCTCCATACCGATTCTCCAGCTTTGCTGTCGTACTAATTATCGCATCTTCATTAACGATTTCTTCCTTGGTTCCCTTGATTGCGGATAAGGGTTTGGGGGCTGGGAAGAAAGATCTGATTTGCGTGAAATCAAAATCGGGCCTATTGTCCTTATCGTGGGCCACAGTAATAAAACAAGTTGGCCCAACATAAATGGGCCGGGACAAGTTGGGTTGGCAAATCAGTTATTTATATTGAAGAATGTTTGCTGTTCGAGCTCTTCCCTGCATAATTGGCGCCGACTACAAACTCTTGCACCATTTTTGAAGTTCCTGGGTTGAACAGGAGGAATTCGGATAAAAAATCCAGACCTTGAAACAGGCAACAATGTCTCACAGTCACAGGTAGAGATAAGAGCTCCACTCCTCTCACACGAGGAGAAAGCGGCAAATGGTGGTGAAGATGAAGACCCACAAGGAGGAAGTATCTAACTACTTCCGTTGCGGTTTTGCAGTTCATTTTCATTCGGGACTTGTGTAGGTGTTTCCCTGCATAAAAACTGCCTTTCCTCTGTGATTTCTGCTCTTCATTTATCTGTTTGTTCGCGGCAGGCAGGTTACTCATCACCGACACAGTCTGCCATCAGAGAAGATATAAACTTGTCTCTTGCAGAGGTGAGTTCAACTTGAAGATAGAATAGTCCTTTTTGGGACCCCTTTCATCAACTCAAACTTGCTTCTCTGCCACAGTATTCATTATTTGGGTCCATCATGACCTTCGGATCGATGATAGGCGCTATCACCAGCAGTAAAATTGCAGATTACGCAGGACGTAAAGGGGTAAGTTTTCTCTGAATTGACCATTCCCAGGTTTCTTGAGCTAACTTGCAATTTCCTTGCAGGCAATGTTGATATCATGTGGGTTCTGTATAGCAGGGTGGGTAGCCATTTACTTTGCTCAGGTATTTTACTTTTCGTAAGTGAGGCAAAACGAAACAGAAGTTTTCATGGATGATGATTCATTCATGTTTCTTTCAAATGAACCAACTGCCTGTGCAGGCATAGTCCCCCCTGTGTTGTTTTGCTTCTAGGTCTCGTTGTCATCCCTGAATCACCAAGATGGTTGGTAAGAGTTACAATGCATAAACAATCTTGGATAATGTGACATTAAAATGAAGCTCAGTCAGTAAAATTACTCAGGCAACACAGAGAAATAAGAAAGAGATTGAAGCTTCATTAAGGAGACTTAGAGGAAAACATGCACAAATATCAGCTGAGGCCGCTGAAATTCAGGTATAGAAATTCTTCAATCCTCGTTCCATAAGAATATGCAAATGACATTTAATTCTCTGACAGGACTATATAGAAACTCTAGAGCGGCTTCCTAAAGCAAAACTTCTTGATTTGTTCCATAAATGATATCTGCGGTCACGGTACGATCTTATGTGTGCTTGATCTTCCCTGTATTACCCTCCGGAGCAATGGAGTCTAATTTCCAAGTTTGCTGCCTATCACATTCGAGAAATTTTACGCCCAGATAGGAGTAGGGTTCATGGTTTGTCAACAACTTGGAGGAATCAATGGAATTGTTTTCTATGCCAGCAGTATATTTGAATCTTCAGGTAATATGAATAAGTGCACCAAAATTCTCCTTTTCAGGTCATGATCACTGCATTAGGTGCTACATTAATTGATCGAGCAGGCAGAAAACCTCTACTACTGGTAAACAGTTCAGTCCATTCATTAGCTTGAATAATAGCATAAGCTGATTGCAATGTAAGCAAATTTACCTTCTGTTCTCCAGGTTTCTGCCACAGGACTCGTCCTAGGTTGTCTGCTTGCGGGTAGTTCTTTCTATATTAAGGTAATTGCTCACTTTTACACAAGCTTTTAGATAAGCCCATCCTTCTTCGGTTCTCCTCGAGCATGAACTTTCACATGCTGTTGCTCCAGTACTCGCGCTGACAGAATTACTTGTAAGCTAGATTTTCCATAGCAAAGCAAAGGAGATCAGCATGGCAACACACAGTGGACCACATTGTAAAAAATTATCAGTATGATAATCTGTGTACTTAAAACTACAGGTTTATATAGGATGTTTCGCAGCTGGAATGGGAGTAGTTCCGTGGGTGGTGATGTCCGAGGTAAGATCGTTCTTTCGACCTTGCCTTACGGCATTACAAGCTAGACTAATAATTTACCTTACCTGCAGATATTTCCGATAAACATCAAAGGTGTTGCAGGAAGTCTGGCAACACTAGTAAACTGGTTTGGAGCAGGGGATTGTTCATACACTTTCAATTTCCTCGTGGACTGGAGCTCCTATGGTAATCTAAATCTTTTGAATTTCCATGCAAAGGCAATGAAGATGACAGCAAAATACCATAATCTGGACCATATTATGTCATCGCAGGAATTTTCATTCTTTATGCTGCAGTGAATGCCTTTGCCATCCTCTTTGTTATCAAGGTGGTACCTGAAACTAAGGGAAGAACTCTGGAACAAATACAAGCAGCACGATATGGGTATTGTATATGCCTTTGCTTTCTCGAGATTTTGTTTTGTATATGATATGGGTATTACCACGAGACAAAAACAAAGGAATTCATTCTAAACCAGCTAAGTTTCATCATCACTGAATCACAAGTAATGTACAATTGATCTTTAACAGTTGAATTTTGATCCAACGATCCATATTAGAATTCCGCCCCATAAGAGGAGGAGAAAAAAACTCCATCCATTGATATCCGGATTCTATCTACCTTCATTCTCATCATCTTCCTTCTCTGTGTCAAACTGATCTTCCCCAATTGTAAAAGCCTGAAAACCAGCAGGCGTCGACAATTGACCTGATCCGCTGCTGCTAACTGATCTCTCAATGTCATCAATGCCAGCAATGAGAGAAATTGGCCTTTCTGGTATAGAAGGAACCGGTTCAACCGTGTCTAGCATCTTAACAACTTGATCCATCGTTGGCCTGGCATATAGCTGAGGGTGTGAGCACAGAACAGCTACTAATACATACTTCTCCAAAACCTCCTTCGGGCCTAAATCCGGCATATCCTCTTCAACTACATCAAACGTCCTCCCTTTCCTAACCAACCCCCAAGCCCAGTCAGTTACCAGCACTGGTTGCCCATCATCAACAGCCATAAGTGCTTTCCTGCCACTCAGCAGCTCAAGAAGCACCACACCGAAGCTATACACATCACTACGTTCCGTCAGCTGACCATACAAGGCGTATTCGGGTGCGACATACCCCATTGTTCCAGCAACTCGCGTGCTCAAATGAGTCAATCCCTCCGGGTGAAACTTTGCCAATCCAAAATCTGCCACTTTGGGCTCAAAATGCTCATCCAGGAGTATGTTACTAGCCTTGATATCCCTGTGGATGATTGCTGGCTGTGCACCGTAGTGCAGATAAGATAACCCCCTGGCTGTCCCGAGTGCAATTCTATGTCGAACAGGCCAACTCAATTTGGTTCCTACCAATCCAAACAAGTGATCATGGAGACTACCATTCTTCATCAGATCACATACAATTATCCTCTGGTGGCCCTCCATTGGTGTTGTTGCAGTGCAGTATCCTCTCAAAGCAACAAGATTTATGTGCCGAACACTTGCAATGACTTCGACTTCATGAGCGAATGTAGCATCACCCGAAGCAGAACAGTTCTTGAACCTCTTCAATGCAACTTCAGACCCATCTGGAAGGAAGCCCTTGTACACGTTTCCATAACCTCCTCTCCCGATGATATTATTTCGAGAGAAATTCTTGGTTGCAGCCTTAACTTCATCGAATGAGAACTTGATCAAGGTTGTGCTTGAACTCATCGTCTCCAATCTGGAACTCAAGCTACCTTCATTCTTCATGTTATTCAACTTTTGCTTCAAATGTCTATCCCTCCACCGCCGGAAAAAACAGAAAGCAAGAATCAAAAGCAAAACCACAACGCAAGCCCCAGCAGCAACAGAAATCGCAATCTTCTTCGTCTTGTTTCCGGAATTAGTCGAAGTGAAATCAAGATTAAACAAACATTTCGCCGTGCCGTCATCAGTCGGGCCAAGATAATTAACAAAAGCTGCCGTGTAAATAAAAGGATAGGCCGTACAATCGGAGACGTTCCCGACGGAGGGTCCCCGTAGATAAGATGCCTGAATGCTCGAAAGTGCGGTGGTACAAGAGGCGCATGGAGAGTTATTGAGGAGGGACTGGTTGCAGGGAGAAGTGACGCCGTTCAAGGCCGACGCCGGGACCACGGCCTCAAATTCCGATCTGGTGGTGATATTCATACACCCAGTAGCTATCCACGGCGTCTGGAAGCCGCAGCGGCTTCGAATGTCGAAGTTTGGGACGTAATGGTTGACCAGCGATTGGAAAGCATCCCAGCAGGCCTCGGCGGAATCCGGCGGCGGGAGAAACGCCCCGCTCTGCCGTAGATACTCCGATTGAGCGAGACGGAGTCCCTGGCGTATGAACTGGCACTGGGTCCGTGCATCCAAGCTCTGCCGGTTGGATTCGCCGGTCATCCCTCGGAGTGCGTTGAAGTTCAAGGGGCACCCAGAAGAAGCCGTGCCATTCTGAAGGAGCGCACGGCGGAGGAAGAGTGGCTGGGATGGGTTGACGGCAAACGACAGCAAAACTACAAGAAAACAACTGAGCCTATACATTTATTGCTGCCCGGAGTAGCAATTGTTATAGAGCAGATTGTGATTTAATTTAGAGGCTGCAAATAATAGAATTTGCATGTGCATCTGGGTATACAGAGAGAGGAAGCTTCTGGGAAAATGAGCAAACCGGCTGCTGCTATTTTTCTTCAATCCATGGCGGCAGTAAACAGAAGGAAATTGAGGAATCAGATCAGATCACAGGTGGAAGCAGAAGATTTACCTTCGAGAAATAGAGGATTATTCAGGAATAAATTAAGTAATTGATACAGATTAGTTAATAAAAACACAAATTCACACTATATTAATATGGGTCAGGTATCGCCTAAACGGCATAAGCGTCCTTTTAAACGAACTTTTAAGCAGCTTAAACGATAATTCGCACAAGGTGGAGTGCGACATCGTAGCGCATAGGCGGCGCCTAAGCGGTCAAGGAGACCTACTTCTCGAATAGAGATTAATATAAACAATTTAGGTTCATAACATTATTCGAAAAGGTAAAATACTGTTAAAGAAGTGATACCCGCCCAAATGCAGATGAGACCTACTAAAAAAAATAGAACTACTGATATCAGCCACCGGATCTAAAATAACAAGGAACAACCCAGATGAATTCAGGCGGCGGTTAGTCCTGTACACTGGTGGATATAACAAGGAAGAACAGGAATCTAGACTTTTGAAGGACCACCTTCTTCGCCCTACTTCAAGATCAGGCTTGTAGCTGTAGGTGCGTGATATAAGTACGGTTGGTTATCCTGGGGTCAAAATCTGGGTAGAATTGGATCGCAAAGAAGCACAACTAGATCACACATTGAGGTGAGTCAGTGTCACGCCTAATGATCTCTTTCGTCCGGATATCCTGCAACATGCAGAAAGATGGATACATGAACACCATACCGTTTAATTCCTTGGTGGCATGACTGATCGAGAGCAGTTTATGAGATAATGACGACACAAATAAACAGTTAGATAATTTCAGAGAATGAGTGATTTCAATTGACCCAGCCTCCTTGACGGGTAATAATTCGCCATTAGCGGTTTGAATCATATTCTTCCGGGGAACTTGGGTAGTTACCAAATCCTTAGCATCATAGGTCACCGTGCCTGTAGCACCACAATCAAATATAAAGAAATTGAGAGATGCGAATTTACATGGTTCAACAATAACCTACGTCTACGGGATGAACCTCTTTTCTCGTATTTTTATTCACACTCCTCCTTTTACATGATACATATATTTATAGGTACAATTAGGTCTAGAGTCTACCTGAGATTTATGGTAATCGAATCTCGGGAAAGAAGGAAAGATTTGTAATTAGGGATGATTACAAATCTTTCCATATCACCTTCACTAACACTCCCCCTCAAGCTGATTATTGGGATGTCCAATATTCAGCTTGAATAGCACATCATGATATGCACGTCCAGCTACCGCTTTTCTGAGGATGTCTGCAAGCTGATCCTCTGATCTCACATAAGGGAGACTGATAATCTTGTTGTTCGATTTCTCCTTGATGAAGTGTCTATTAACCTCCACGTGTTTGGTCCTATCATGTTGTACTGGATTCTCAGAAATATGAATCGCAGCTCGGTTGTCATATCTCAGAGGGCATGGTTCACTTGGTGGGAAACCTAACTCGGTCAACACCTTCTTGAGCCACAAAATCTCAGTCACTCCTCTCGCAATATCCTTGAACTCAGCCTCTACACTTGAAAGAGTAACGACTTTCTGTTTCTTATTCCTCCAGATCACCAAGTTACCTTCAACAAAGGTGAAGTATCCAGATATCGATCTCCTGTAAGTATGACTCCCTGCCCAATCTGCATCGGTGTATGCCTCTAGTCTCAGATGCCCATACTTCCAAAACAACACTCCTGTGTCAGGAGTACCCTTAAGGTACCGCACTATCCTCAAGACTGCATTCCAGTGATCCTTCTGCGGTCTATGCATGAACTGACTAACAACTCTGACGTCATAAGCAATATCTAGTCTCGCGTGTGCCAAGTAAATCAATTTCCCAACCAGGTGCTGATAACGACCGCGGTCAACATCCTCGTCATTGCTTGAAATCTCAAGTCTGAGATTTAGAGCCATTGGAGTGTCGGCTGGCTTGCACTCTAGCATCCCAATCTCTGTCAGTAAATCCAAAATGTATTTCCTTTGGAATATATGAATGCCCTTATGCCCAAAGGAGACCGCATCACCTCAATCCCCAAGAAGTACTTAAGGCCTCCTAAATTCTTCATCTCGAACTCTGTGAATAGATTTGTCTTCAAAGTGTCTATCTCGACCATGTCATCTCTTGATAATCATGTCATCAATATATATGACGAGACATGTCACACACTCGTTTCTCCTTGTAAGGAATAGAGTATGATTAGAGTTACTCTGTTCATAACCATATCTCCTCATAGCTATAGTGAATCTCCCAAATCATGCCCGTGGAGACTGCTTCAGACCACATAGTGCTTTCTTCAATCTGCATACCTCCCTAGGTCGAAATGTCTGAGAAAACCCAGGAGGCCCATCCATATAAACTTCCTCTTCAAGGTCACCGTGCAGGAATACATTCTTGTTCCCTGTAATACAAAACTGGACACAGATTGTGTCAATCTTGGCAACAGGGGAAAATGTCGCTGAGTAGTCCACGCCATATGTCTGGGTGTAGCCTTTGGCTACTAGTCTCGCCTTGTACCTCTCAATAGTGTCATCCGCCCTTCTTTTGATAGTATAGACCCATTTGCACCCTACTGTTCGCTTTCCATCAGGAAGTCTGCAAGTTTCCCATGTCTTATTCTGTTCCAAAGCAGTCATCTCAGTCTCCATTATCTTTCTCCACTCAGGTAGAGTCATAGCCTCCTCAACATTCCTGGGTAGATCTTCTCGATAAACGGCAGTGGTGAATGCCTTGGCAGAGATAGCTTCTCTCCCCCTGAATAAGTTCGTCAATGGATAGCACTGGGTACCTGAGATATGATCCGGAAAAAACCTCCTAGGGGGAATGCCATGGGTGCTCCTTGGAGATAACACCCTCCCTACATGTTTCGAAACAGGAACGAGATCTGGATCCACCACCATCGGGATACCTGCAGAAGATGTGCTTGGAGAAGCATCAGAATTATCTGTGACCATAATAGGATGGGATACAGGAGTACATACCTCGATATCCGACGACGGGAGTGAGCGTGGAGTGATACTGAGCGGATCAACTGGATCAACATGAGGGGCAGGTGGCCGAATATCCAACAAAGAGGCTGGAGATATCCAGGCTAGTGTGTCACCTACATCTCTCTTCTCCCCTTGAACACTAGGCTGGATAGGCTCATAGTAAAACTCTGACTCAACAAAATCACAATGGATCATAGTAAACACACGCTTAGAAACAGGGTCATAGCATCAATACCCCTTTTTATTCACCCCATATCCCACAAATACACATTTTACCGCTCTAAGCATCAAGTTTAGTACGCTGAGGCTTAGGGACGTTGACAAATACCGAACAACCAAACACCCGAGGCGGAAGGGTCAAATAAGATGGTATCTTATAGAAAGATGACAGTTCTTGGATTGGGGTATTGAGTTTTAGGACCTTGGTCGGAAGGCAATTTATCAAATACATGGCGGTAGGAATTGCCCCAGGCCAGAAAAAAGACGGCACTTGGGATTCAAACATAATGGCACGTGTGATCTCCAAGAGGATCCGATTTTTTCTCTCGGCAACCCCATTCTGTTCAGGTATATACGGGCAAGAGGTTTGATGGACTATCCCCTGTTCAGAACAAAAATTGCTCATAGAAGTGTTAACGAACTTCCCCCATTGTCGGAATGAAGTACTTTGATAAGGGCCCCGAACTGAGTTTGGATCAAGCGATGAAATTGCTGAAATTTCGAAAACACGTCAGATTTGTTTTGTAAAAAAATAGAGCCAGCACATCTGAATGCAATCATCCACAAGTAGTAAGAAATATTTAAGACCACTTCCGCCGATTACGGGTGTTGGATCCCACACATCGGAATGAATCAAATCAAAAGGTTTATTAGTACGAGACAAATTATGAGAAAACGATGCCCTATGAGTCTTGGATTTCGCACATGCATCACAAGAAATTGGAAAACATGAAAGTTTAGGAAACAATTTTTTAAGGTAACCATCAGAGAGATGTCCGAGCCTTTTATGTAATAGTCATCCTTTATTATTCCTCGTCCCTCGCACAGTCAAAACATTTCCCGAAGTCACCACTTCATCCACATAATAAAGTTCGCCGCACTTAGTGTCACGCCCAATGATCTCCCTCGTCCGGATATCCTGCAACATCCAGAAAGATGGATACATGATCACCATACAGTTTAATTTCTTGATGACATGACTGATCGAAAGCAGTTTATGAGATAATGACGGCACAAGTAAACAGTTGGATAATTTCAGAGGAGTGATTTCAATTGACCCAGCCTCCTTGACGGGTAATAATTCGCCATTGGCGGTTTGAATCATAATCTTTCGGGGAACTTGGGTAGTTACCAAATCCTTAGCATCATAGGTCACTGTGTCTGTAACACCACAATCAAATATTCACTGGCTATTCCGTGAAGTCAGATGCCAGGAAGAGTTATTAATAAAGGCATAAGATAAATCTGCATCAATATGTCCAAAACATCCTGGGCTGAATAATTTCGAGCTCATATGTCGCCCAATTGCAACTTGGGGCCCATTATAAGTTCTTATCCGCGTGAGGGTTGGATATGTAATTTTTGCCCCTCACTTTCCATACTTGAGACACGTTTTCTAGGGTTCTATCTCATTCCGATCCTGGTTTGATCATCGCCACTCACGGTCTCCTCTCCCTGAATCTCTCCGATTCCGGCACGGTTGCGGTCGGTCAATCACCTTCTGACTCGAACTACTGCAAAGGCGTTCTCTCCAGTACTGTCTTCCTCCAATCTCTCACCAAGTGCGACGATTCCCCGACTGTTCCAGTTGCCGGGTTGTGACGGGCTCGATCTCGCGTAAATCGGCAACAATCCCTCTTTATATTCCCCTTGAAGCCACAATAGTCACAACTCCGGTTGTCGCCAGCCGGAATTAAGAATTTGAGTCATTCCCATTCATTTCTGATCGGTGTGCGTCAGGCGGCAGATTCCAGACGGTGGTGTGTGGGCGGTGGAAAGATGATGATGCCACGGTAGTCACTATTTGTGGCTGAGGAGGATGGGCTGCCGGGTCGGGTTGTGTTGCTGTCCCGGATCTAGAAATTGGTGGAGCTCTGCCTTCGATGTGGCCCACCCCGATTGTCAAGCCCGACCCAAACCTAGAGGACTACTCAAGCCCGATTTTCTGATTTCTTGGCCCGAGAATTTGTCGCTGTGCTGCCTCCTGCCATATGATAGCATATGCTTCATCCATGTCCGGTAACACTCTCTCCTTAAGAATGTATCTAACAATTGCATCGAAATTGGTATCAAGGCCATGTAGAAATTTGAAGAGCCTAGTTCATCCCTTAATTTGTTGAACAGCAAGATGTCATCCGGATCCTTCATTGGATTTGGACGGCATCGATCTACCTCCATCCATAGATCTCTACTGAGGCCGTAGTAGTTTTCCAGAGATCGATCTTCTTGGCACAAACTATCGGCTTTCGTGGTTAGGTCGTAAACTTGTAGGTTATCCTCTCCGGACAGGAATATTTTAGATAGTCCCTTCCATAATTCCAATGTTGTCGGAAAATTAGATATTGTCGTGCGAGATTTTTCTCCATATTCTCAGTAATCCAGCCATAAACTTGTAGATCCCATTCCCACCACACTTGGTAACCCGGTTCTCCTTCCTTGGGTGGTGGTGGAGTTCCCGCAGTATGTTCGATCCAGCCTCAGCCTCCAATTTCGATTTCCATCCACCTTCTCCATACTTAATAATTCTGGTTGTCTAACGGTTCATCAAGTCTGATATCTCCTTGATGGTTGCTGCTAGATCCGGCCTCCTTAGACACGATTGCCTTCTATTGCATCAATGTTGTGTGTGTCTCGCCGAGTATGCAGCGGCCTTCGTAAGGGCTGCTTGTTCAGCCATCTCCTCTCTCAGAGGTAGATGACGATTCTGGGATTCGTCCCCTGCTCCGATACCATAAAGAAATTGAGAGACGAAGATTTACGTGGTTCGGTAATAGCTTACGTCCACGGGAGGAACCTCTTTTCTCATATTTTTATTCACACTCCTCCTTTTACATGATACATATATTTATAGGCACAATTAGTTCTAGAGTCTACCTGAGATTTATGGTAATCAAATCTCGGAAAAGAAGGAAAGATTTATAATTAGGAATGATTACAAATATTTCCATATCACCTTCACTAACTGAGATTTATCTGTAAATGGATTGAAATTACAAAGGAAGCCGTACAAAAGGCTATTGGACAAATGCTTGGGATCCTATACAACAAATCTGAACCGTCGAACTTAAACACTCACGTGACAAACAAATCACCCAAGTCTCTAACCGGTCGTAGGAAATCAGACTAAAAGAGATCTATCTATCTCTATCTCGGGCTTCAGAGTAGGATAGGATGTTCAATGTAGCTGGTATTATTGCCGCTGCCTGGGAAATTCGATTTGATTTCATTTTGGACAAAGAAGACACGACGACGGTGACTCTACGATCAGATGCATATCTACAAAGTACTGAAAATCATTCTTGAATGATTAGTTTCATTTTTTGTTTGTGAATTCGAATTGTTTGTGAGCGTTTAATTGCACAGATTTATTGAAATAATCTACTGATGCATACCAACGAATTTGTTAACTGGACAAGGATTTGGTGTGAAAATTGAAGCTTTGCGTGTGCGGATGTAAAGAAGATTGGGTACATGTAGCAAATTTCAAGCCCTACATAGAGATAGACTGATCTCTTCTCGTCATATTTGTCTGACCAGGTAGAGAAGGTGGGGAAAATTTGCAACTGTACCCTATGAATTCGACTTCGTTGCTAAAATGCCCTCCGCACGAATACAATCCGTACGGTAGGGCATCGCGCGGAAAATTAAGGAGGGCGCACGGATTCCATCCGCGCGGATTAGCATTCCGCGTGAATGCAACCCGCGCGGTCTTCCCTATAAATATCCTATTCTCCCTTTCTTTTTCAACACCACAAATCAAATAACACATCTCTAATTGGCAAGGAAGAGCCTATTCGACAGCAGTGGATCGCTACAACAAAGCTTTTTTAGGTTAAGGTATTTTTAATATATAGTTAAATTTTTTAATTAAGCAAATATTAATTATTAATATTAAATTTATGCATTATTCTTATTATTACAATATATTTTGTAGATATCAATATGTTTTACAGTTAGGATGAGAGCCAGCGTCCCGGTCTGTATCGTCCAGATTCCCAAGAAGTTATTGGAGATCTGAAAGTTCACAGAAGTACACGTATTTTGAAACGTGAAATTCAAGAGGACGCAATACTAACTCTCAGACATCCAGATAAATATCTTCGTGATATTGAGTTGCCTAATCGTGTTATCCCATATATAGTTAATGTTGGGTTTTGGAGGGTCTATCAGAGTTGTCCAATGAAGACAGATTGGCATTTTTTGATGGCTTTGATTGATCGATGGCATCCTCGCACTCACACATTTTGGATATCATTCGGTGAGTGTACCATCACCTCCAAGATGTTTCTATAATATGGGAACTCCCACTTAATGGGCTGGTAGTTTCTGGGTTGGAAGGTACTGGTGGGACATGGCGTTTACCTCATATCCAGCCCTTTGTGTATTAGTTCTACGGCATGGCAGTTGATCAGCCAGATATTTTCGAAGGTATGCTCAGGACTTCTTCACTTGAATGTCGTTGGGGTCTCTCGGATATAATCTTATTTTTTATTATCTATCTACCTTCATTTTATTATAAATTATAAGTTTCATTTTAATTTTTATCTTATTTTTTACAGTTTATTTCCACCCCATATACTAATGAAGAGATGAGTCGTTTTCCAGAACCTGATCGTATGCTATGGACGTACGACGGGGCCATCATTTTCAGGAATATGGTCGAGTTTGTGCACTGTAGGCATACGGTTCATCAATTTGGTTGGACTCAGGTGATACCCGACCCGGTGGATGTTCAGGAAGAAGCACGGGTACACACGAAGGCGCGTGATAGGCATAGAACGTAAAATTGGCCAGCTTATTTGATCCAGTACCATGACCTGTGGCACAATCGTTATATGAACTGCCTGCAAGGTCCCGTCAGAGGTACTGGTGTGGCAATTACTTGGGCACACGACTATTAGGAGTGGGCCGAGCGACACAGTCAAAGATTCTGCACTCCCTTGAGTTCGGCGGCTCAGCAAACTAGTGTACCAGTTGATCATGCACCTTTTATGGCTATGATGGTATGTATTTATTCATTCGTCTTGTTTATATTGTTTCACACTTTAAATTTATTTTATCAAATAAATATTTAAATATATAGGCACAAGAGTTGTTTCAAGCGTCAACGCATCCCGAACAGGCGACTTTACAATTTATGACATCATTGGTTGTGAGGATACATAAGAAACTGCGTGGCGAATTGGAAGACGAAGCGGAAGATCCTCCTCAAATGCAGCCTCCAATGCGGCACGATCATGAAGCGGGTAGTTCACATCCACAGACCAATCTGGGAGCAGAGGATGACGATGACATGGAAAATTTTCTTAGAAGAAATTTTACTGATTATATTAGACGAGGAATAAATTAATTTTATTTGTTATTTACTTAGACGAGAAATTGTTTTATTGAATTTTGCTTAATAAATTATTTAGTAAAATGAGTTTATTGATACAATCATAAAAGGCTTAATACAATATATAATATATATCAATTAATATGTACGCCATCATTTGATTGGCGTCCACGCCTACTTCCTCTACCACGGTCACGCCCATGATCCGGAGGTCTGCCTACACTATTTTGAGATGGATTTGCTCATTCGTCTTGTTCATTATGTATTCTTCCATCAGCTGTTCTCCGGCTGGTTGTTTTCTTTTTCTTTAGCTTAAATTTGTGTATCAATGAAAATGCAGGAGTTGGTTCTTCTATGCGTTGACCTCTCGCATGTCACAATTGTTCATACGTTCACCTAAGCTCGATAATTGTCATCGCTGGAAAGCAATAATCCATGGAGTCTTACAATATTTTCGACATGTCTACAAATTTTCAAATGTTAGGATCAATATATCAATTATTTAGTAAACTATTATTTAATGAAAAACTAACCTGTATCGCACAAGAGTACGGAATGCCGTAGCGAGACCACTTACCACAAGAGCAATGGTGGATACTTAACTCCACACGGTGATGTTCACGTGAGCCCTTTGTAATAACTTGTGCGTGAAATCGAGTTCCACCCTCAATCATATCGAATGGCTGCACTTCGTGCATAGGAGCACGTGCCAGACCTCGCTCGTAAAAACGCCTGGCTTTCTCACTCCACACATCAATATTTGCTGTTATGTGCAAACAATCAGTCCTACGTGCATTGAAGTATTCAATGCAACTATCATGTATCTGCTTTACGATCGATGTGATGGGCAATTACCGCGCTCCCTTCAACACTCCATTGAAGCACTTCACCTGATTTGTGGTCATTATTCCATATCGTCATCTTCCATCATACGACAATGTCCACATCTATAAAGGGATGTCCACAAGATAGTCGTACGCTTTTCGATTCCGACGCATAATTGCGGTCATCTGACTGTGAAACTTTGTCTTACTAGCTTTGGAGTCGACTTTCCATGTCATTCCTTTGGCTACCTTGTCTTTGCATTCACGATTCAAATTAGAGCAAATATGACGTAAGCAAAATCTAGAGTCACCTCTTTCGCTATTGAATGCGCGTACGTCAGGAATGACTCCCAAAATTTCGGAACCCATGTCCAAAATCAAGCAGTGACGCCTAGCATCCTTTGACATGACGTGCTTTTCTAACTTCTCGAGAAACTAACGCCACGCCTCAGTGTTCTCTTCATCTACTAATGCAACTGCAACTGCAATATGTGTCAACTGATATCTAATGCTACCGCAACAAGTAATTTCAACCTGTACGAGCAGTATAGATGTGTTCCATCTACAGACAAAATAGGACGGCAGTATTGGTACGCATTGATGCAAGGCTCAAAGGCCCAAAACACATATTTCAGCTCCTTCTCCATTGGGATGTCAGTATCCTCAAGCCTCCAATCCACAACATGTGTTGGATCTTAATGTTGTAGTGCTGCGAGATAGGTGGGTAGTTGTGCAACACAAGACGCCCACGTACCATGCTCAATTTCAAATGCACGTTGGACTGTTCACCAAGCCTTTGAATATCAGATCTCAAATCCATATCTGTTTTGCACCAACTGTTGAGCCTTGTACGCCGTGAAGCCTAAAAAATAACAATGTCTTCATCAAATTACGGTCGTACATATATAAGAAGAGCACAAAAAATAAATTCGTACTACCTGTATCTTTACGGACTAGGCCACGCAAATCATGTGCCACAAATGTCTTTGTCAGATTAATATGATACTCGGTCACTACATTAAAATCGCACCTGTGTGCTGGCCAAGGTATTTTTCATTTACAGCCATCGGGTCTGTGAAGCGCAGTGAGCCTCCAATTACATCCTTCACCTTCAGCATGATGCTTGCATGCAACATACCACCGTTTCTTATTGCTCTTAATCACCAAAAACTCCCTTTTCGCAACCATAATATGGTACTTTGTTACTGAATATTGAAAATGGGGCTTATCTCTAAACAGTTGGCCCATTTCAAGCACACCTGTGTCTTCGTTGAAATGTTGTGTTCAATGACGGTGGAATATTCATTGAGTCCCCCATCATAAGACTTGTCGTCTGATAATATGGAATGTATGATCCATCATACATGTGATCTACGCGTGGCTACACCGAAATAGGTTGCATATTCTCTCCCTCATCTTTGATGTCGAGTTCAGAATTAATGGCGTCTACATCAATTTCCGCTGTATCGCCTTCCGGATCGATAATAGGGGACAAGTTATCAGCTGCATTACTTTGAGGCAACATCCAGCTATATTATGGTTGAGAATAACCTCCTTGGCTCATTGGTTGAGATCACATATCTTGACTTGACGCGAATGGATATTGCTAATAGTTTGAATATAATTCATGTGAATAATCGGGATTTTGAGTGGATGAGCTCGACTCGACATACTCCGAAGGTATATTTAAGTCAGGAATTTGCGACCTCAACTCGAAAAATCAGTCAAAAAAAACAGAACCGCCAAAATTATCCTTTAGAATATATCTTAACATAAAATATTAAAAATAATTTAATATAAATTAAATATTAAATATTTTAAATGCACAAAACAGAATACCAAAAAATACTTCCGAAAATAAGAAGACTACTGGTAGCTGCTCTACCCGGCACTTCAATTCTGCGCTGAAGGCTTCTAGATATACTTTGTATGATATCTGTTTTGTAGGTGTATGTAAATGAAAGTCAGGTGGGATGTTTATATAGTGGGTGCCGCACGGATTAAAACCGTGCAGAACTGTGCACGAACATTAAGCAAAAAGTCCCGCGCGGATGGAATCCGCGCGGAATACTAATCCGCGCGGATGGAATTCGCGCACCCTCCTTAATGACAAATTAAAGAGGGCGCGCGGAAGGAAACCGCACGGATTAGCATCCGCACGGTTTCCATCCGCGCGAGGCCCTACCGCGCGGATACAAACCACGCGGCAGGACATTTTAACAACTCACTCGAATAGGCAGGACACAGTTGAAAATTTTCCCATATTTTTTTCGACGGATAAATGAGAGTCGTAACCCCCTATTATATGACATCATATCGTCCTTCTACTAATCTAAGTTGGACGTAATCACCTACCCAATTTCTTACTAATATTCGAAATAAGAGAGTACACAATGAGCAACTCATTGTATAGTATGCAATATCCTCGTGGTGTTATGGAATTAGTCGATCAGCGGGCCCGTGCAAAGATGTTAAATATCGACTCACCTGACACACCAATCCCGCAGTGCCACATGAGCACTTCACACTAGTCACACTGAACCCCTAATATTCGTGACATGCACAACTCTAATTAGGGCTCGCCAAGTGTGTAAAGAAAAAGCACAAAACCGCACAAATTTTTTATCACAAGAAATACAAGAATCCAATGTAGCAGAACATGATTGGATGAGCATAAAGTATGCGTCATACCATGGACGGTGATCCTTGTACTTCTTGTTGTCAAAATTGGTATAGAACTTCTGAAGAAAAAGTGCACCCAAGTGCGTGAAATATCCGAAGGAGACGAAATGTACCGAATACAAACTTCTCAACGTATGTTTATAACTTTTCAATGTGCTGAAAGTAGTGCAATTTTACTTGTCCAAGCAATTAAGCATAATCACATGTTCTTCCTTTAATTTCTCCCACACCATAAAAATCAAAAGGCCGGCAACTGGCATGGCACATGCATGAACATATTGGGATTATCCTGATGGGATTCTAACAACCGGAATTATAAAGCAGCAAGCTTGGAGAAGCTCTTCCGTATCAGCTGTTCATGGAAAAATATGAAACTGCAAACCTTCACTACATGGGGTGTATACCGGTAGAAACCAATCAACATGGTGATTGCCACAACTGTACGATAATTTTATTTCAGAGAAGCGCGAAAATCTCCGAGGAACCAAGAACATGAGTCTAAGATGCATTCGTATTAATCTGAAAACTTTTGGGAGGAAAACTGTTTCTCGCGATAGAAAAATGGTCGACTATGTATAGGCATTTGAAACCTGGGCCAAGAAATCATCTATGACAGTTTGAAACATGAGTCTAAGTTTGCCTTTCATAATATCACGCAGCCACATCTGTTCGTCTTTGTATCTCCATCTAGTTTCTTCTCTGTCCAGAACAACCAAGAGAGGTAATTAGCAACTCGTCCTAAATGAAAAATACAGAAAATGAAAGAAAATTGGCCATTTGTGGTCATCTTACAAAATGAAACCTGGCAACAGAGACAAATAATGTACAATTTCTGATTCTCAATCAACTAAAGTCTTCATAGCCCATCCCATGACTGCGAAACAAACTTAGATATATAGTTTAAATGGTACAGTTTATACAAACCTTTCTCTGTTGGTGGTGGCTGAACCACGACATGCATGGTTGTCGCTCCTCCAGGAGTATCGCACAAAGGACTCCTATATTCCCCCACAGGTCTGTTGTTCTCTAAGATTCTTCCTGCACTAATTAACTTGATGTCTTTTACTGTGCGGGGGGCATGGTCTTTCTCTGTTTGAAAGTCAGCAATAACATGAGGCAAGTAATTCAGTATCCAAAATTTATGTTAGATGCCTCTGGATGCACATTATTAATGGATAACACATATAATTATTACAGGCTCAAATTAAAAACGTTGAGACAGCAAAATACTAGGTTAAGTAGCAAACTATGAAGGATAAAACATATAATTATAACAGGCTCAAATTAAAATCGTTGAGGTTGCAAAATATTAGGTTTAAGTAACAAACAAAAATTCATTATTACTTCAACACCGTAGCCAACAATGTTGTATTCAAGATTCCTTCTTTTTCATTTCTTCCATATAAATGCAGGAGAAAAAATAACCACCCCCTATGGAGAAAGTAAGGCGTATTTTTTCTGGTGCCGAACCTATGGTGCCGAATTTTGCCATATGGTGCCGAAATCTATTATTGGTCGTTGGATCTGTACTTCAACGGCCGAGATCATTTCATTTAAATTTTAAGTGAAATGATCTCGGCCGTTGAAGCACAGAT